>CAUYON010005855.1:0-17375 GCA_963573935.1 Arctocebus calabarensis | reverse complement strand
CCTTGTTTCATTAATTTTCTGAATGATTCTTTTGTTTTCAATTTCATTGATCTCTGATTTAATTTTGGATATTTCTTTTCTTCTGCTGGGTTTAGGCTTAGCTTGTTCTTCTTTTTCCAATTCCATAAGATGGCTTGTGAGGTTGTTGACATGTTCTCTTTCTCTTTTTCAAATGTAGGCATGTAAAGTGTTAAATTTTCCTCTTAGAACTGCTTTTGCAGTATCCCACAGGTTTTGATAGCTTGTATCTTCATTGTTGTTATGCTCAAAGAAGTTAATGATTTCCTGTTTTATTTCTTCCTGCACCCAACTGTCATTCAACAGAAGTTTGTTTAATTTCCATGCCTTTGTGTGGGGTTGAACGTTTTTGTAGGAGTTGAGTTCCACCTTTAGTGCCTTGTTGTCTGAGAAAATACAAGATAAAATTTCAATTCTTTTGATTCTGTTGAGGTTTGTTTTGTGTCCTAGGATATGATCAACTTTGGAGACTGTTCCATGGGCCAATGAGAAGAATGTATATTCTTTATCTATGGGATGGAATGTTCTTTATGCGTCTATCAAATACAGTTGTTCTAGTGTCTCATTTAAGACCCCTATGTCCATGTTTAATTTCTGTTTAGAGGATCTGTCCAGCTCTGTAAGAAGAGGTTAAAGTCCCCTGTTATTATGGTATTACAGGATATCATATTGCTCAGACTGAGTAAGGTCTGTTTTAAGAATCTCTGGGAGCATTTAAATTGGTTACATAAATATTTAGAATTGAAATGTCTTCTTGTTGTATTTTTCCCTTGACCAATATAAAGTGACCATCTTTGTCTTTTTTGACTTTAGTTGCTTTAAATCCACATGTATCTGAAAATTAGATTGCAATTCCTCTTTTCTTCTGAATTCCGTTAGCCTGAAAAATTGTCTTCCAACCCTGAACTTGGAGTGTTAATTTGTCTTTTGAAGCTAGGTGTGTTTCCTGCAGACAGAAAATGGATGGCTTGTGTGTTTTAACCCAGTCAGCCAATCGATGCCTCATCAGTGGGGAATTCAAGCCGTAAACATTTATTGAGATAATTGATAAGTGTGGTAGTGTTCTATTCATCTTATTTTGTGAGAGTCCATTGCTTAGTTTTATCTTTTACATCAGTGTGGAAGTTAGGTTCTGTCCTTTAATTTCTGAGTTCTTATTTTGCTGTTGATACATTGTGATGGTCAGTGTGTAGAACAGGTTGAAGTATTTCCTGTAGAGCTGTTCTTGTGGTGAATTTCCTCAATGTTTGTATATCAGTAAATGATTTGATTTCTCTATCAATTTTAAAGCTCAGTTTCACAGGATATAGAATTCTGGGCTGGAGATTGTTCTGTTTAAGTAGATTAAAGGTAGATGACCATTGTCTTCTTGCTTGGAATGTTTCATTAAAGAAGTCTGCAGTCACCCTGATGGATTTGCCCCTGTAGGGCAACTGGTGCTTTGTCCTGGCAGTTTGAAGAACCTTTTCTTTTGTCTTGACTTTGGACAGGTTCATCACAATGTATCTTGGGGAAGCTCAGTTAGAGTTGAGGCGACCTGGGATCCAATATCCCTCTGAAAAGAGAGTTTCAGGATCTTTGGTGATATTTGGGAAATTTTCATTTATAATATTCTCTAGTATGGCTTCCATTCCCCTGGGGCTTTCTTCTTCCCCTACTGGGATACCTATAACTCGTATGCTTGAACACTTCATAGAGTCCCATAATTCTGTCAGCGAACATTCTGCTTTCTCTCTCTTCTTTTCTGCCTCTTTAAGTATCTGCATTATCTCAAGTGCTTTGTCTGCTACCTCTGAGATTCTTTCTTCTGCTTGGTCTAATCTGTTGTTGATACTTTCTATTGCATCTTTAAGTCCCCTAATTTACTAGTTCAGTTCCTTCAGACCTGCTATCTGCTTTTTATATTCTTCATAGCATTCATCTCGTAATTGATTCTGTTTTTGGATTTCCTTTTGGTTATTTTTCCACTTTATCAGCAGTTTCCTTCATTTCCTTGATCGTTTTCATAATCAGTATTCTAAATTCCCTTTCTGTCATTTCTAACATTTCCTTATAGGTGGAATCCTCTGCAGTAGCCACCTCATAGTCCCTTGTTGGTGGGGGGTGGGGGTTGCTCTGAACTGCTTTTTCATGATGCCAGGAGTTTTCTGCTGATTCTACCTCTTGAGTGATTTCTTTTATGTGTTTCCTTGCCCTAATTTTCCATTCAGTTCCTCCTGCTCTTTAAGTTGCTGTGCTTCTGGACTAAGATTTTAATGAGTCCTTTTGGTACAGGACCAGAAGGATGAGATGATTGAAGAGCAAGAAGGGAAAAAAGAAAGAAAGAAAAAAAAAGAAAAAGGTAAAAGGAGAGGGGGTTGGTAGAAGCGACTTTTGACAAAAAGAGGAGAGAGGCACAGTAAGACGTGGGACAGGAGCAATATAGGTATATGGTAGGGTAGTTTGACCCAACATTAAGAATCCCCAACCGCTGCAGGTGCTGGGTTGTGTGGTTAAGTCAGCAGCTCTTTGCCAGCCTTTTTGGACACAGTACCCCACCTCCACCAAGTAGAGAAGAAAGACAATAATGCAATAAATCAAACCAAAACAAGAAAACCAAGAACTTTATTGGATAAAATTGGGAGAAAAACCAAATTATAGGGGTAGAAACACTACAAAGATGAAGTTCTAATTGTTGAAAAAGGCAACAATGGAAAATTATACTTAAACTAGAAAAATGAAGAAATGAAAGAAGAAAAAAAGAAAAGAAAAATCTGTAGGGAAAATGTTGACATTAAAGACAAAAACAAAGAAAAACATAACAAAACAATGCCAAACCAAACCAAACCAAAAACAAAGCAGTATATATATCTTGCTAAATATTGTCTGGGAAACAGGTGATCTTCTGGGGTATGATATGTTAATCACAATGCTGATATGGCTGTACGAAATGGAGACTGGAGGCCTCTAATGATTTTTCAAACCCCGCAGGGTGGAGATCCTAAATCTTCCTCAGCCTGCTTAGAATGCACTTTAAATTGCTAACCTTTGCTAAGCAGAAGCTTTCCCAGGAAATCGCTTGTCACTGGGATCACTCCTTAAGTGGCTATCCACTTACCCAGTGTGCCAAAACCAGTCTCACTCTATGCCCCGAGGGCTAAGGCTGCAAGGCGTCTCAGTCCCCACCTTTAGGTTGTTCAGTCACAGGATTACTCGCTCCCACTCCATGCTTGTTCTGCGACCCTGAGGGTGGAGCTTGCCAGGGCCATTCTCCCATAATGGCTCCGCATAGCCCACAGCCAAACACTAGTAGCTCCGTGTGGCTCGGTGGCTCAGTCTTGGGCCCCACACAACACTCAAAGACCTGCGCACTTTTCCCCAAGTTCTCCCAAGGTAGTTCAACTGAGTGCCAAGTCCAAAAATACCCAAACAGCTCACAGGTAAGGCCTTTCCAGTTTGCAATCGCACTGCTGCTGTACTTACAGCTGCTGGGAGGATTAGACCAAATGTACACACACAACCATTTGCCAGTTCTCCACTGCTTTTGCCTTCCTTATGGGTCCAGAAGTCTCGTGCTGTTTCCCTGTGTCCCCAAAGGGATGTTTCTGGGTAGATCCCACCAGCCAGATATGCCTGAAGTCTTCTCTCCCCAGTCTCACCATGCCCAGTTGCAAGGAAGCTGTTACTCGGCAGACATCTTCCTTTCCCTCTTTTTTGAAGTTCTGTTCCTCATATTGCTCATAAGCTGATTGATAAGATTTCTCCCATATGAAAGCTGTGTCTGTACTTTTTCTCCACTCTCCTTATTATCTAATGAGTAAAGGTCGTAGGTGTTTCATAACTGCAGTGTCCATCAGCCAGAAGAGTAATTTTTTTCACCATTTGAAGGACCTCCCTATAAATCCATAACATCCATAGTATTGATCAGTTCTGTCCACTCTTCCCATAATCTTTGTGTTTTCTAAAATAACTTTCAGTTTTTCAAATTGAACAGGCTGTTTCTTCCTATAACTAGTGATCAACTGCATTTGAGTGCCAAAGAATGTACTCAGCTTGTCACTAACCTCTTATCATGAAATGAAAGGCATCATTTTCATATATAGCTTATTGATAGGCACATAATTCATATTTTTGAAGGTTCTTCTTTTTCAGATCACTTGGAAAATCTTTCCTAGAAGTCATAACATTTCCTGTTATAAGTATTTTCATTTTATGCAATTCCAAAGCAAGATGAGGGCTTATGTAGAACTCAGCAACAAAAAATGTGTCAGATGACTTCCAGTATCAGAGCGGAACAGGAAAATCATTTCATAGGAGCTGAAAGTGTTAAACCATTGTCGATTTGAAGTCTATATTATCTGATATAAAAACAGCTACATCTGCTCACTTTTGGTTTCAATTTGTGTGAAATACTTTTTCTCATTCCTTTACCTTGAGTCTGCGTGAGTTCTTGTGAGTTAGATGTGTTTCTTGGAGACCACATATATTTGGGGTAAGATTTTACTTCAGCTAGTTTTATCAGTCTTTGTCTTCTAATTGGATCATTAAGAATGCTCATGTTCTGTGTTAGTATTGTTATATGGGATACTGTTTTATTCATCATGCTGGTTGATACCTTGTTGTTTTGTTTTCCCTCTTGTGCTCTTCTTTGATCAGATCTGTGAGCTTTAACTTTATGTTTTTACATTGGCGGATGTCTAATATGCTGTTCCATGTCTATTGACATTATGAGTATTTCCTATAGGGGCAGGTCTAGTAGTAAAAAACTGCCTTGGTGTTTGCTTGTCTGGAAAAGTCTTTTGACTTTGGCCAGGTTGATTACTGTGTGTCTTGAAGATGTCTTATTTACTATAACTCTTTCCCATTTTCAATAACTGTCTTGTATCTGGATATGTGAATCTTTGGTGGTACGAGGGAAGTTCTCTTCTATAACTTTCTTGAGTAAGTTTTCCATGCTCTTTGATTTTTCTTCTCCATCAGTCATATCTATAATTCATATATTGGCTCATTTTACATAGTCACATATTCCTCTGAGTATTCTTTCTTCTTTATTCTCTTTTCTGTATCTTTTACTGACTGGGTTAGTTTAAGGCTCTGAGTTTGTCTGTTCTTATTGAAGCTTGCTGCTGTATTTTGAAATTCCCTAAATAACTGTTAGATTTCTATAAGTTCTCTTACCCCTTCTTCATGTTGTCTAGCTCTTTAGCAATGTTTTCACTTTTTTCATTGATGTCTGGAAATATTTTTTAAGGGGGCTTCTGTGTGTTGGTTTTCTTTTCTGTTTTTTTTTTTTTTTTTTTTTTAGATACAGAGTCTCACTTTATCACCCTCAGCAGAGTGCTGTGGCATCACAGCTCATAGCAACCTTGAACTCCTTGCCTCAGCCTCCCAAGTAGCTGGGACTACGGGCCCCTGCCACAATGCTCAGCTACCTTTTGTTGCAGTTTGGCTGGGGCTGGGTTTGAACCTGCCAACCTTGGTATATGGGGCCAGTACCCTACCCATTGAGCCACAGGTGCTGCTCTGTGTGTTGGTTTTCAACTTTCTCTTCAATCTCATTCATCTTATTTGCCATCCATAATCTGAATTCCATTTCTGACATTTTGACAATGTCCTTTTGGTTGGTGTCCATTGCTATAGATCCATTGTGATCCCATGGGTGTGTTGAACTACCTTGTTTTTTCACGTTGCCAGAATTCTTTTGCTGTTTTCTCCTCATCTTGAAACGTCTTCTCTCACCTCAAGGCAGATAGACTTGAAACATACCTGTTCCCCTTTGCTGGGAATATTCCTATTTAGTGAGAAGAAGGAGAGGTCCCTAAATGACCCTTTTGTGACCTACTCCCGAAGGTTGACCCCACTGGGGAGGGGCAGATGCACTGAGAGCCTATAATGCAGCTGCTCTGTGTTTATCTCATTCCCCTGATAGTGTCACAGTCCAGGCCACTACTGGATGATCTTCATGCAGAGTGGTGGGTTGTTTCCCAGGCACCTGGGAAACTTGGGGTGGGGGCTGGGTGAGACTCTCTTTACAGAGGTTGGCATTGTGGGAGATTTGCTCTAGTGTCTCCACAGCAGTGACAGTGGGGAGATATTGACTGATGTACAGACCAGTGGGGAGATATTGACTGATGTACAGATAAAGTGCATGAAGTAGCTGATGAAGTAGAAGAAGCAAGTGAGGATGACACAGGAACTTCAGAGACCCCAAAAGAAAAGGATGTCAGGCATCTGATAATGCAGTTGGAGTCATTTGCTGTGGAAAATTGCCCAGGTATGCTGAGTGGTATGGCCAGTGTTGAGAGTGTTTTCTCCACCTACATTTGTGATAAGGATGAGAAACAGACCAAGATAGACTCTTTTTTCAGAAAGAATATGTAAACCATGAGAAAACAGTAAATGTACTGATTGTGTAAAATAACGTATGATTTGGGTGTGTTTTCATTATGTCTAATTTTGTATAATATTCTGTAATAAAATCTGTACAAGAAAATAAAGTACATGTACATATTAGTGCAGTAGGCCTAGTTCCTTATGTTGACCACATTTATATGTTGACCAGTTTATTACAATCCCTTGGGTGGTCAACTTACAGAGGTTCTACTGTATCTCTATATGGAGATGACATTATTTTATATATAAGAATTCTAAAGAATCCACTAAAAAACTAGTGTAAGTAATAAGTTCAGTAAAATAGCAAGATATAAGATCAACATATAAAATGTAATTGCATTTGTAAGTAAAATAAAATCTTAAGCCCTGCTAGCCAACTGAATGGACCCCCTCTAGGCAAAGGACACCCCTGCCCAAAAAACTCTGAAAGCTGGCCATGAGAAAAAGGAAGGTTGGACATGCCTAGTTATTTGACTTTTGGAGTTACTCTTCTTAACAGTAAGATACAAAATCACTAACAGGCCTCAGCTCCTATAAGACAAATGTTAAAACACATCTGCAGGTCACCAATTTACTTAACAAATCACTTGACTCTTAGTGTATGTCCAGTGGCTTCTCTCTAATTAACAGACTTCCTTATCTTAACTTTTTAAAACAGTCCAAGCATTTAGACAAAGTTGAATTTCTTTAATGACTAATTAAAGAACCTTTAAACCTACCTATAACCTATAATGCCCCACTTCAAGACCTTCCACCTTTTCAGGCCAGATGAATGTGCACCTTTTGTGTATTGTTTTGACTTTACATGTAAATCCATCTCTCCCTAATATATAAAACCAAACAGTAACCTAACCATGGTGAGACCACTTGCTCAAGGTTTCTTGGGCAAGGCTCTTTAGGCCATGATAGTGCATATTTGGCTCAGAATAAACCTCTTTAAATTATTTTACTAGGAAAATAGGTCAGGGAAGAAAAAAAGAAAGGAGGAAAGAAAAAATAATTGTTCAGAGTTTGGGTTCCTTTCCTTTGACATACTTCTACATACTTGTAATAAACACTCCAAAAGTGAAACCTAAAAAACAATTGCAATTATAATAGTAATAAAAAGAATTTAAAACTTAGGAATACATTTAACCAAAGAACTGCAAGACATAAATACCTCAAACTATGAAGTAACTGAAAGAAATTTAAAAAGACTAAATAATGGAAAAGCATCATATGTTCATATTAAAAGATGTAATGTGTAGTACTGTTGAGATATCTACCAATTCAGCACAGTCCCAAAATCCCAGCTGAATTTCTGACAGAAATTGACAAGTTGATCCTAAAATTCATATGGAAACTCAAAGCACCCAGAATAGCCAAAACAAATGTTAAAAAGAAAAAGTTAGGGGCTTTCATTTCCCAACTTGAAAACTCATTACAAAGCTACAACACTCAGTACATGTTACACAGGCCCATGTTCTAGACCAGTGGTTCTCAACCTGTGGGTCGTGACCCACAGGAACTGTATTAAAGGGCCACAGCATTAGGAAGGTTAAGAACCACTGTTCTAGATTGAATTGTATCTCCACAAAATTGAAGTGTTGAAGCCCAACCTCAAAAGTTATTGAACTTCAAGGTGGGGCTTTTAAAGAGGTCATTCAGGTTAAAAGTGGTCATAAGGGGTGGGGATATAATCCAATAGGACTGGTGTCCTTAGAAGAAGAAGGATGGTGGCAGACTAGAAGCAGCTCTAACCTGTTGCTCTCCAGGAGAGAATCAAAAGCCTGCCTAGCTGTCACTATTAAATAGAGATACAGAGTAGAACCTCTATGTTGACCACCCAAGGGATTGTAATAAACTGGTCAACATACAAATGTGGTCAACATAAGGAACTAGGCCTACTGCACTAATATGTACATGTACTTTTTCTTGTACAGATTTTATTACAGAATATTATACAAAATTAGACATAATGAAAACACACCCAAATCATACGTTATTATACACAATCAGTACATTTACTGTTTTCTCATGGTTTACATATTCTTTCTGAAAAAAGAGTCTATCTTGGTCTGTTTCTCATCCTTATCACAAATGTAAGTGGAGAAAACACTCTCAACACTGGCCATACCACTCAGCATACCTGGGCAATTTTCCACAGCAAATGACTTCAACTGCATTATCAGATGTCTGACATCCTTTTCTTTTGGGGTCCTGAAGTTTCTGTGTCATCCTCATTTGCTTCTTCTCCTTCATCAGTTGCTTCATGTACTTTATGCTGGTCTGTATGTCAGTCAATATTACTTGGAAAGTTGCTTCTGCGTCAGGTTCATTACAGGCTGCCACCTCATCATCCATTGCAACAAAACCTTTAAAGTCTACTCCTTTGAATTCTGTCAAGGGAGATGGATTGTCTGATAGGGCCCAAACATTGTACTCTTGGTTGCAACAGATCCAACTTCTTGAAACATTTCTGTATCATTCTTGCTGAACTTTATTCTAAGCATAACTGATCCAGAGGACAATATCCAGAGCATTAACAGATACAGCAGATGAAGTTGCTTCTACAGATGCACCACAGATTTGTGTTTTAGTAATGACCCATTGCAGAAGCTGGGCTCAGTAATGCATTTTAAATGTTTTAATGATGTTTTGGTCAAGAGTTTGGATTTTTGAAGTTGTGTTTGAAGGTAGAAGTTTCAGTATCACATCTGTGAGAAGATTTACTTATGGGTGGGCCACATCAGCTGTTTGCTGTCAGTAGAATGTTTCTTTATTTCTCAGGTCAGACCCCTTAGTCACTCCTTAAATAAGGCAGCAGTCATCCATGTTCATTTGTTGTTCTCCATGTGATGGGGGGGTCTTTGGGCTTCAGGTTCTTGTGGCTTTGCTGATTTACCACTTACCAAGGGCTTTAGTTTCTCTCCACTTGAGCTGGGGCAAAGCAGAACTGTGAAACAGTTTTGGAAAGTGTTCTGCTGTTAAAACTTGTCACCCTTCATGTTGAGGCTTCTGCCAGGAAAGCCTTGCAAAGAGTATACATTTGTCAGCATTAAAGATGTTGTCATCTTTGAAACCTCTGTCATAGTCTGCGGATTTTTTGATGAACTCTTCCAGAACTTCATTGGATTCACCATACAAGATATCTGGGAGATCTCATGTCCAGCCACTTGATGCTTGATACTTGACTTGATGCCATCTGGAATTCTTTTGGCAACTTCTTGGATCATCAGCCCAGAGATTTGGGTGTTAACTGCCCTTATTTGTTTGAATCAGCTGAATGTGGCTTCATTGACTTCATCAGGAGAAGTTTTTCTCCTTCTCTCCTGTTGAGAGGAAAAGTACCTATGTTTAGGTTTTTGGATGATGCTAATTGTGATCTCAAATTGTTCAGCTGACTTTCTTTGGCTGCTACTTTCCAGATAATGTAGTTCAATCTCTCCTTCAATGTCAGCTCTCTGAGTACTTTGCTTTGGGCCAGAATGTCTTGAATAACTGTAAATTTTTTCAATAATTGTAGGATGTACCTATAATTCAGAACAGTCCTTTTTGCTGAAAAAATCCTCTACATTTGGTAAACAATAGGATGTTCGGCTTATTCCAACACATGGGAATAATAAAACATGAAAAAGCAACTTCTACTAAAGAAAAAAGTAATACAACTAAGGGCCAAAGTCCATACTTTCTACCTGTTGTGCAGAGTGGGCTCAATCAGTCAAGTTATAGAATACTGTTAATATTGTGTGTCACAATCCAAGTGGTCAAGATACAACTTGCAAAGGTAGTCAACATAGAGAGGTTAGTCTTCCACTGAGTACTTGTGATGCATGTCCAGCACATGAAAATTAGATCAACTTAAGGAGGTGGTCAGTATAGGGAGGTATGAAACTATGGATGTTCTACTGTATTTGTATTTTTTCTTTTTAATCTAGGTACCTTTCGTTTCTTTTTCTTGCCTAAGCCTGCACCCAGTGTTGATTATTCCATTAATATGATGTATTTCACTGAATGATTTTTGGCTGTTAAATGAACCTTGCATTTAAAATAAATAAATCTCATTTGGCCATGGTGTGTAATTAATATATTGCTATATTTGGTTTGCTAGTATTTTGTTATGAAGTTTTTTAGAGATACTGATATTCCTCTGGTTTTGAGTTCAGGGTAATATTGGCCTCATAGAATGAGTTAGGAAGTATCCTTTTTCTCATCTTTTTTGGGAAAGGATTTGTAAGGGGTTGGTCTTAATTCTTTAAATGTTTGGCAGAATTCACTAATGAAGCCATCTGTTACTAAACTTTTCCTTGTGGAAATTTTTTGATTACTAACATAATCTCTGTACTTGTTTTAGGTTTATTTAGATTTCTCTTTCTTTCTTGAGTCAGTTTCTGTATGTGTTTCTAGGAATTTGTTAATCTATTAATGCTTTATTTAATTTGTTAATACAATTGTTCATAGTATTTTATTATAATATGCTCTTATTTCTATAAGGCTGATAGCAAAATCTCCTTTTTTTCATTCCTTATTTTAATAATTTGAGTCTTCTCTTTTTTCTTTGTCATTCTAGGTGAAGGTTTGTCAATTTTAATTGATCTTTTCAAGGAACTAGTTTTTGGTTTTGTTTTCTGTTCTGTATTTAATTTCTTTTTGTCCTGATATTTGTTATTTTCTTCTTTCTGCTTACTTTGGGTTTAGTTTTCTCTTGTTTTTTTAGTGTTTTGAGGTGGAAGTTTTAGGTTATTGAGTATAGATTTTCCTTTGGCTTTGGAGGGCTTCTCCTTCTCTGCCTGGTTGCCTGCCAGGCTGCCGTTCGCACTGATGGCCCAATGGCTCTTGGTTTTCAAGGTAGCTATGGGTTGGGGGAGGGGAAGGGAAGAGGGTAAGCTAGAAAGCCACAGAGCTCACTGCTTTCACCCAAGAGCTGACTGTTTTTCTCAGATAAATGGTCCTTGTATTGATGCAAGCCTTTGACGAACTTCCAGATTTCTTAAAAAGTTAATTAGGACAATTTTGTCAGTGTTCTTGTTGCTTTTATGGAGAGAGGTGAGCTGTCAGCGGTCATTACTCTGCCATTCCCACTGATGTCACCTGTCTTCTATGTTTTTATAGTGAACGTTTTTCTCAAAATAAATGTGATTGCTACAGGATATTTTATGGAAATTGATTAGCCACTTCTAATGTCACAAGGAAATAGAAGTATAAGAGTAGCCAGCCAAGTTGGGAAAAGAATCCCATCTATATGGAGCCAACCTGTACTGTGAGGAGGTGAGAGGAGCTGGGGTGGCAGAGAGACTGGCACCCAGCAGGGCCAAGCAAACATCTCAGCTGCTCATGAAGGAGGTTAGTGTGTGGGAAAGTCAAACTCAGCCAAGCTGCACTCAGGGAATGTGCTACGCTGTGGGCTTGGCTCTGCGGTATCTGGCCAATTGTCCACACTCCCCACCCTGCAGCCAGGCTGGTTGCATCTCAGAAGTGGGGCTCTGTGGCAGTGTGGTTGGGCCCCTGGGAAGGGGCAGTGTGAAGGAGGGTCAGCAGTGCATGTGGGTGACTAGGGGACAGTTCTGGGGTGTTCGTAATGAAGGGAAAGAGCAGCAGAAGTTCTCAGAGGGCCATTACTGGGAGAGCCAAGGACAGAGAAAGAGGAGTACGGGTTGAGGAGGAGACTGGCTGAGGGGTGAGAACTCCTAGGAGTTGAATGGAACACACGGTCAGATGTTCTTCGGTCTGACTTCTTCAACCATGACACTACATCTGGAAACTAAAAGATTGCCAGATTTCAGAACCTCTAGAAGGAAAATCACCATCTACCAAATTCAAAGGCCAGTAACAGGAGGTGGGAACAGCCATGTGAGAGCAGGAGTGGTACCTCCAAATCAACATCTGAAGTGGGGGCCACTGGGAACAGTGACAGTCCTCAGCACCTAATACTTTTCTGCCTTGGGAAGAACACTTAACTGGTATTCGTGATTTATTTAGGGCTCAATATGTTTTTTTTCTTTTTCTTTTTTTGAGACAGAGTCTTACTATGTTGCCCTTGGTAGAGTGCCGTGATGTCACAGGATACAGCAACCTCAAACTCTTGGGCTTAAGGGATTCTCTTAGCCTCCCAAGTAGCTGGGACTACAGGTGCCTGCCACAACATCCAGCTAATTAGAGCTTAATATGTTAAATGTAGACGTTAGTCAATTTTTTTTTTTTTTTTTTGAGACAGTTTCAAGCTGTCACCCGGGGTGAGTGCGTGGTGTCACAGTTCACAGCAACCTCAAACTTTTGGGCTTAAACGATTCTCTTGCCCCAGCCTCTCAAGTAGCTGGGACTATAGGTAACACTAATCTATTTTTAAAAACAATTTAAGCAGTGTTAGTAAATTATCTCTTTAAATGAAGTAGTGGTAAGAGTGTGTGGAAGTACAATGATTATGATGTTTATTATGACATCTGGACAGTTGAGTTGCATCTGCACTATAGCTTTAGTTCTCTGTCCCTTCTGTGCCTTACCCTTGTAGGCTTAACCTAAAATAATAATTATTCTCTCAGATGCCAGTTGCCACACCTAGGTGGGGGTGTTTGTCATGTTGCCCTGGGTGTGTGAAAGCAGAGCACTGGCTACACCCTCTGATTTCTTCCTGCCTCCAATCATGGAGGCAGCAACTTAGTAAGGAACTTTTTCTTTTTTGGTGGAAAGAAGTATTAGAGTCCAAGTTGGCAATAGGGCTGCCCACGAGTATTTGTGAAGACTACTTTTAGTGAGAGAAGAATGAGAGACAAATGGCCTTGCGTTTGTGGTGATTTCTACCACCCCATCCCCAGTTTAATTCCCTTATTAATTAGGTCCATTTAAAAATTATTCTAATATAAAAAACACCAGAATATGTCCAGGTACAGTGGCTCACACCTATAATCCTTAGTACCCTGGGAAGCTAAGGTCAGGAGTTTGAGACAAGCCTGAGCAAGAATGAGACCCTGTCTCTACTAAAAATAGAAAAATTAGCCAGATGTAACCTGCACCTGTAGTCCCAGCTGCTTGGGAGGCTGAGGCAGGAGGCTCACTGGAGCCTAGGAGCTTGAGACTGCTGTTATCTATGATCACACCACTGCACTGCATTGCATTCTGCTCAGAGCATAAGGTGGGACTCTGTCTCAACAAAAAAAAAGAACAAAACTAAACAAAGACAGAATTTCTTCTGCTCTATGGTGTACTTATTTAAATCTTTTGCACCTTTGTTGAATGTTGAGCAGGTTTTTCACAAAAGGAGCACAAATACCAACACTCCTGGAGAAATGCCTCATGCTTAGTGAGGTAAAGCACACTTCTTCTGTGATGACTTTGTTGGCGTGTGGTGTGGGAAGGTTTATAATGCAGTTTTAGTAAGGAATCACAGAGAAAGAAGATGCATTTCATGTGTCTCAAAGGGTAACTTTAGGGAATCATGTTTCTGGAAAGCTCTTTGTCCATGCGTATTATAAGTTTTAAAATATGGACTTTTGCTGAAAATTCTATTCTTAGGACTTTATCTTCAGGAGATCAGATAGGTGCTAAGTTTATATACAGAGTATGTTCATGATGGCATTAATTTAAATAATTAATGACTGAAAGCAGCTCAAATACCCATAGTAGAGGCTTTAGTAGATTAGTCATGGCATTTCACAGCACAGTAGAATATTAGGCAGCAATTAGTGTTTATAAGAAAAATACATTACATAAAAAACATAGGCCCGGGATATTGTCACATAGGTGAATAATACATGTAAACCATCTGTGTGACGTATAATATATAACCATCTGTGTGACTGTATGTGTAAGTGTGTGTGTGTATATATATATATTTTTTCTTTGAGACAGAGTCTCACTTTCTTGCTTTTGGTAGAGTGCTATGGTGTCATAGCTTACAGCAACCCCAAACTCTTGGGCTTAAGTGATCTTGCCTCAACCTCCCAATTAGCTGGGACTTCGGGTGCCTGCCACAACACCCAGCTATTTTTGAAGATGAGGTCTCACTTTTGCTCTTGCTCAGGCTGGTCTCAAACTCGTGAGCTTAAGCAATCTACCCACCTCAGCCTCCCAGAGTGCTAGAATTACAGGCATGAGCCACTGCACCCGGCCCTATGTGTGTATATTTTAAAGGGCTCAAAGAAGTATAACCAGAGGCTTCCAGTATTTGTCTCCGAGCTGTGATCATTGCTGATACTTGTTTTCACACATTTCTGAATTTTCTAAATTTTCCTAAATGAACATGTATCACTTTTATACTCATAAGAGAAACAATATGTATTTTTATTAGTAAATAAGAATTGTGTGAATATTAATCTGATTTTGAGATGGAGGCATTTTTCTAAGCATAAAAGCAATCCAAATGAACTCAAATAATAGATACAGATTTTCCACAGGCAAATTTCTTTGAATATCAATAAACATTATTAAAAGGCTAAAAAAGAAGCCTTTATAAATATTTTCCACAAATATTATAGATACAGATATATACTGTTCTGAGAGAACATGGAACTGATCTCATCTTGTTTTCAAACCTATATAGATAGATATTATAGTAAGAAAGTACTAGAAGAACATATACTTCACTGCATCAGTGCTTCTCTTTGGCAATTGGAGGGTTTTGGGGGTTTTTTTTGTACTTTTCTATACCTTCCAAGCTTTCCAGCCAGAGAGCAGGCATGAGTCCTTCAGCCTTGGGATGTGGATCCATGTTCTGGGGCTCAGGTCTGAGCAAGGAGCCTGCTGACCCTGCTGCTAAGGGGTTCTGTAGGGGCTATTCAGAACTAGCCCCCCACCACTGTGAGCATCATTTGGGGAGTTGTCTAGGAAGTCCAATATGTGTACATTAGGCAACTTCAATATCCTAGTGAAGGACTAGATAGACTTTCTGTACCCAATTCTTGTAATCGGTGTGACCCACTCAAAACTGGGAAAGTAAAAATAGTGAATTTTAATTTAATTTAATAAGTCCATATAGCAACTGACATTGAAACAAAAGTCCTTTTATAAATTATTGCTCATTGATGGTGAATGAAGTTCATTGGTAATATAATTTTAAAAGATTGAAACATGGGTGTATATATATGTATTCACACATGGCTGCAGGGTGATCTATTTTAAATAGAAAAATGAAATAGAAATAGAAATATGAAATAGAAAAAATACACCCTCTCTGGAAGCAGGAAGTGCTGTAGGCAGGATACCAAGTTTCCAAATGGAGGAAACTCGCAAGCAGGCCAGGGCTTGGCCAGCACACCATGCACGTTGGATGCCATGCAGGAATCAAGCTGGGTGCTGGGATGTGTATTAGTTGGCCTCGACAATCATGTCACAGCCTTGCATTGGCCTAAAATGCTGTTTTTGAGGTGGAGGAGTAAAGAAGTTTGTCCTTGACTGCTTCCTTCTCCTTTCTGCTGAGACCATTACCAAGAGTGGTAATTATTTGGAAATGATGATTGCACTGGGGTTCAGTGATAGGAATTGTGCTGACTCATCCTTGCCTGTCCTTCCCCCATACAAGCTCTTTGAGACCTGAGCTCCCCCACTTTTGACTTCTTGTTGGCACTGCAGAAGTCTCAGTTCATCCCACTGCAGGGGTGAGTTAATGAGACACTGTGTCCCCTACCTAGATTTGGAACAATTCAGAGCCAAGGCTGTCTTCCTCCTCAAGTCAGATCCTTGCCACCTCCTATTGGGTGCTGGGTAAAAACATAGTAGCATTTACCCTTTCTTTTTTTGTTGAGATCTACCAAAGTCCGACCACCTGTGGCTATAGTTAGTCAAAATGGGACCAGTGAACAAATTCCTAAGAGCTGCATTTCCAAGTGTGTCCAGCTGTGAGTGCTGGTGTCACCCCAGATTATTACAAAGTGTTCTGTGGCGTTTCGGGCTAACATGCTGCCCTACGCCCTGCTGGTTTCAGCTTGCTATCCCTTCCTCCTCTCTCGACTGGGAAGTCCCAGAGCCAACCCTGAGTGTAGGAAAGAGTCCCAACTGAGTAAGGCAGGGACTGCTGGGGACTTCTCTGCCTTCACAGTGACAGAACATTAGTGCTCTGATGTGAGCTATTAATTAGCAATGTCCCCATGGAATGAGATAAGGTGTCAGATGTAGGGTATGGGTGATGTTGGGTGGAAGGCCAGGGTGGGGGCACCAGGTGCTAGGATTAGAAGAAAACCTACCTTCACTGGTCTGCTGATGTCCTGGTGCTTTGATTCGAGAGCACAGGTGGCAAGTCTCCCTGTCATGGAGGGTGTTTCCTCTGAGAGATGATTTGGTTGAAGGATGCAGTGTTCCATGAAATCCACCTGACCTAGAAGTAGGAGACAGGTAGTAGCTCAAATAAGATAGCACAGCTGTTACTTTAGGAGGTATAACATTTCACTTGTTTCTTTTGCCTTATTACAGGTTTGTATTGTAAAAATGGCTTTCTAGGCTTGGCGCCTGTAGCTCAGTGGCTGAGGTGCCAGCCACATACACTGGAGCTGGCAGTTTTGAATCTAGCCCAGGCCTGCCAGACAACATGACAACTACAACCAAAAAAATAGTCAGGAGTTGTGGCAGGCACTTGTGGTCCCAGCTACTTGGAGACTGAGGCAAGAGAATCACTTAAGCCCAAGAGTTGGAGGTTGCTGTGAGCTGTGATGCCACATCACTCTACCCAGGGTGACCGCTTGAGACTCTGTCTCAAATAAATAAATAAATAAAAATAAATAAAAATGACTTTCAAATAAAATATCCTATTGTGGGGAGTGCAGTACTGGAGTGTGTTTGCAAACTGTTGGGAGCAGGAGAGCCTGGGCCAGGGTGGCGACCTGCAGCCTTTAGGCCACGTGTGCTTCTAGATGCTTAATGTGATTTTACTGTTAATTGGAAAGATATTTGGAGAATACTTAGAGATCTAAAAATAGATCTGCCATTCGATCCTATAATTCCTTTATTGGGTATATATCCTGAAGACCAAAAATCACATCATAATAAAGATATATGTACCAGAATGTTTATTGCAGCCC
>CAUYON010005852.1:0-12377 GCA_963573935.1 Arctocebus calabarensis | reverse complement strand
GTCCCAGCTACTTGGGAGGCAGAGGCAAGAGACTCGCTTGAGCCCAGGAATTGGAGGTTGCTGTGAGCTGTGATGCCACAGCACTCTATCCAGGGTGACAGCTTGAGGCTCTGTCTCAAAAAAAAAAAAAAAAAAAAAAAGACTACTTCTAGCCACTGACTTCCCTTATGTACACCTCATGCCCCTTTCCTTCTGCTTCTGCCCCCTCCAGAACTCAATTCGCCATAACCTGTCCCTGCACAGCAAGTTCATCAAGGTTCACAATGAGGCCACCGGCAAGAGTTCTTGGTGGATGCTAAACCCAGAGGGAGGCAAGAGTGGCAAGGCACCCCGCCGCCGGGCTGCCTCCATGGATAGCAGCAACAAGCTGCTCCGGGGCCGCAGCAAGGTCCCCAAGAAGAAACCACCTGTGTTGCCAGCTCCATCTGAAGGTGCCACTTCAACAAGCCCTGTTGGCCATTTTGCCAAGTGGTCAGGCAGCCCTTGTTCTCGAAACCGTGAGGAAGCCGATGTGTGGACCACCTTCCGTCCACGAAGCAGTTCAAATGCTAGCAGTGTCAGCACCCGACTGTCCCCCATAAGGCCAGAATCGGAGGTGCTAGCAGAGGAGGAAATACCAGCCTCAGTCAGCAGCTATGCAGGA
Source organism: Arctocebus calabarensis (assembly GCA_963573935.1). Classification (NCBI taxonomy): domain Eukaryota; kingdom Metazoa; phylum Chordata; class Mammalia; order Primates; family Lorisidae; genus Arctocebus; species Arctocebus calabarensis. Next base: position 11,734 of record CAUYON010005852.1, on the reverse strand, counting down.
GGTGTTCCTCACACCCTAAATGAAGATCTAGAGCTGTTAGATGGGCTCACTCTCACCTCTTCCCATTCCCTGCTATCTCGGAGTAGTCTCTCTGGCTTCTCTTTGCAGCATCCTGGGGTCACCGGCCCCTTACACACCTACAGCACCTCCCTCTTCAGCCCAGCAGAGGGGCCCCTGTCAGCAGGAGAAGGGTGCTTCTCAAGCTCCCAGTCTCTGGAGGCCCTGCTTACCTCTGATACGCCACCACCCCCTGCTGATGTCCTCATGACCCAGGTAGATCCCATTCTGTCCCAGGTTCCAACACTTCTGTTGCTGGGAGGGATACCTTCCTCCAGTAAGCTGGCCACAGGAGTCGGCCTATGTCCTAAGCCCCTAGAGGCTCCAGGCCCCAGTAGTCTGGTCCCCACCCTTTCTATGATAGCACCACCTTCAGTCATGGCAGGTGCTCCCATCCCCAAGACCCTGGGGACTCCAGTGCTCACACTCCCTACTGAAGCTGCAAGCCAAGACAGAATGCCTCAGGATCTAGATCTTGATATGTATATGGAGAACCTGGAGTGTGACATGGATAACATCATCAGTGACCTCATGGATGGGGGCGAGGGACTGGACTTCAACTTTGAGCCAGGTACAGCACCTCCTAATCACCATTGCTTTTATAACTTATGGCCTTCCTCCTAGGTGCCCAGCTAGTCCCATGATCTGAGCAAGGGGGAGCTTTAGAACAAGGGATAGCTGGAGCTCCAGGGGAATTGGAGAAACAATGTCAGATTAGAATGGCATAGTTTCCAGATGAGACCTCCAGATCCCTAAGCAGTGCCCACCTGCAAGGTAGCACAGAAGAGGTGTGTGTGTGTGTGTGTGTGTGTGTGTGTGTGTGTGTGTGTGTGTGTGTGTGTGTAGGGAGGGAGGTATCTCTATTTTCCTTAGTGTGAATCTTGATGGAAAGTTGGCATGCCCCAGATAAGCCTCTTACTTTGTCCTCCATTTCTTCTTCCCACAGATCCCTGAGTCATGGCTGGAAACTGTCTCCTGCTTGAGAGGTGGACCCAAGCGTGTCCAGTGTCTATATCCACTTTCTACCCTTGAGCCCTCTCTAGGAAATTGGGATCCTGCTTTAGAGCTAGGGTGGGGTCTAATCACGCACGCAAGCAAGCAAACAAGCAAGCAAGCAAGCAAGCACACAGGCACACGGGTGTTGAGGAAATTATAAAAATAAAGCTGCCCTAGTGGGGACTATGGAGGGAGGAAAGTGGGAGGGGGGAAAAGGAGAGGGTTTATTTTCACTGTGCCAATTTAGGGGGTAAGGTCCCCTCTCAGGAGCCATCCTTGGCTTCCCCCATTCCCACCCCCTAGGCTTTGTAGCAGGGACAGGCAATGCTGTTGGAAATGTGAAGTCACCAGTGGCCTTACCCCTGCCTTTGGGAGCAGGATTTTTTGTAGAGTCTTATCTGAGCTGGACCAGGCTAGGTCAGCCTGGCGTTTTTATGCAGTGGCCCCCTTAGGCCAGTGGTGTGGGAGGGGAGGGGGTAGAAGGGATCTGAAAGGCCAAGATCTGAGCACAGAGCTGCAGATAACAGAAAGGCTTTTTATAAACTTTTAAAGAAATATAAACACAAATATAGAGATTTTTTAACAGTGGCAAGGTGCTAGTGATGGGGAGAATGCTTTTTTCTTTCTGAAGGCTTTGTCATAGTGACATGATACAAACACTACAGACAATATACTAGCTGAGACACAGGGAAATGGGGGAAGAGTGGAGAGTAACAGGAACAAGGAAAGGGAAGACCTCTTATTTGGACCAGGTCTAGAAAAAGGTCTGTGCATAAAGCTTTAGAGTTTCCCTAAGGAAAAGCTAAGCCAGATTCCCTCATTCTGTCAACTTGTGCTTGGGAGTGTGTGGTGTTGGGGTGCAGCCACACTCTTCTATGACCCAGTATGAGTTAGTGTTACAGTGGGAGAGTGCATTGAAAGCCTGGAATTAGCTTGGGGCCTGGGAAGGGGGAGGGTAAGAATAGAATGAGGGAAGGATTTAGGGTGGTAAAGTTAGGTATGGAGACCTCCCTGCTCAAGGTCCCAGACAGCTGTCCCTTCCCTTCTTCCCCTTCCCTGACTACAGGGGTTATGTGGAAGTGTGTGGTGGCAGGCAGGGGAGAGGGGAGGAGTGGGGAAGGGGGAGCTGAGAAGCTTGGCTGAGGGTCTGGGAAATGAGCGTGGATAGGGGTATGTGGATCAGGTTTACTAGCACCTGCCAGGAAAGCCATCTGGGGCTCCTTCTCCCCCCCTCAGCCCCCAAGCAGCCCCTCCCCCAGTGTCCTTTGCTTTGTCCTCTCCCCACCCCCTGCTGTGGGTTCCCATCATTTCCTGTGTCAGTGCCTGGCCTACCCAGATTGTATCATGTGCTAGATTGGAGTGGGGAAGTGTGTCAAATCAATAAATGAATAAATTCAATAAATGCCTATAACCAGCTCTCTTGTTTCTGCTGCCTTGCTGCTCCTCGGATAAGGGGGAGGGTGGAAGGAAGGCAAAGGAGGGGAGAGCCGGCAGGGTGGAGGAACTGCCCAGAGGCAGAGAGGTGGGGGTGGAGGAATTTCAGCCCAGGGAGGTGGTGGAGTGTGGTGGGGGAGGGACACCTAACCCCAGCCTGAGATAGGGGAGGTAGACTGGTTGAGAAGATCCCACCCCCACTCAGTCCCTCAAAGGCTCATTGTACTAAACTTCACAGTCTTTCCTCACCCCCACCCAAGTGCTGGCCCCAGCCTTCTTCTGCTGCTCCTATCCAGCCTCAGAGCCTGGGGCATACTTAAGCCTTAGTGAAGATATTGGGAGAAGGAGTCTTCCTAGAAAAAGAAGTCTCACATTAAATACCAGTAATTTCATACCTAGTATTACTGCTCTCACTTGGTCACTTTATTGAGTTAACGATGTTTATCCCTCCTACTGAGAAAGTCTGCTCTGGTCTTAAAGAGCGGACCCCTGCGAGGGGGTGGCTCTTCATCTGATCTTCCCGTTGATTTGGACTAGAAAGGAAAGCAAGTAGATAAATAAAGAGGCTCCTTTAGGGAAGGTTTCTCCAATCTAGGGACAAGGGAAAGACAAAAACGGATGGAGGCAGATCTTGAGCATAGATGTTGGATTCGGAAGGGAAATTTATCCCAGGGCCAGGATGGAGGAATATTCAGTTAGCTGATGGGGAGAGGGGCGTGCTGGGACAGACCATATTCGGGGAGACTTACTGGGAGGTTCACAGAAGATTCAATTGGAACGACCTTCTTGGCTTCTTGGGTTCTAAGCAACTTCACTCGGCTTCTCTCTAGAAAGTCACATTGTGTGCGCAGCGCATCTAGGAACAAGTAAAGGGCACCCACACATCTGAGGCCTAGAAACCTTAACCCATCCTGACCCTCCCATCATTCAAACAAACAATCAACTGGAGCAATCTGGCCTAAGATAGAAATGATGAGGTGGTGGTAGGGAGATATACTGAGAAGGTAGCCAAGAAATGGGGGAAGATGGGAATAACAAATGCATACTCAACCTAGTTCGAGCTACGCATCCCTCCTAAAGTGGACCTGGACCCTGTCCCCCTTTCCCAGGCTCCTATGATCCTACCTGTCATGTAGGGGATCCTACTCTCACTCTATGTTCTTCATCACACAGCTATATACAGTCACCTCCATGTTCTTCCTTCTCCCATCACACTCCTTACCAATTAGCTCAGGCTCTGGATTCTTCAGGAGGGGCACGAAAGCTCTGTAGGAATGCTCAAGTCTTGTCCCTGTGAACATAGAAGTTTGCTATCCCCAACCCTTTTGCCTGGTCTCCACTGCTCTGAAGCCCAAGATCTTAGGACCCCAACACTAAACACTACCTTGAACTAGTTGTATCTTATTTCTTTCCTCTTAGATATAGAAGAGTTATGGTATGGACCCTAGGACAGATGAGGGGATATGGTATGTGTGAACTTAACCTATTGGTACAGAGACAGTACCCTTTCTTTTCTTTTTTTTCTTTTCTTCTTCTTCTTTTTTTTTTGAGATAGAGTTTCATTATGTTGCCCAGTAGAGTGCTGTGGCATCACAGCTCACAGCAACCTCAAATTCTTCAGCTTAAGCAATTCTCTTGTCTCAGCCTCCCAAATAGCTGGAACCACAGGCACCTGCCACAATGCCTGGCTATTTTGGGGTTATAGTTGTCGTTGTTTTGCAGACCTGGGCTGGGTTGGAACCCCCCAGCTCCAGTGTATGGAGCTGGCGCCTTAGCTGCTGAGCTACAGGCACCCAGCCTTTTTTTTTTTTTTTCTTTTTTTGAGAGAGTCTTATTCTGTCTCTCTGGGTAGAGTGCCTAGCATCAGCCTACCTCACAGCAACCTCAAACTCTTGGGTTCAAGCAATCCTCCTGCCTCAGCCTCCCAAGTAGCTGAGACTGCAGGTGCCCACCACAATGCCTGGCTAATTTTTCTATTTTCAGTACAGATGGGGTCACACTCCTGCTCAGTGCCTTTTCTTAGACTAACTTGAGATGGTCGATTCGGATCTAATTGAGGCTGCCCTATTTTAAAGACAGTGTTCACAATTCATCTTGATGGCCTTGTTCTATCTCTGGGAACATTCCCAAGCCACTACCTGGTGCCCCACGTTCCACCTTACAAACGTAATAGGTGCTTCGAGCTGTAAGGAATTTGCTGGCATTGTCTCCAGGGGTCTTCATCAGGAAAAGCAACTTCATCGTCCCCGATTCATCACACAAATCGATGGTGTCTGGAGGGAGGCCACAGGGTAATTGGGGAAGCTAAGGAAAGAGAGTGGAAGCAAAAGGGGGCAGTGATCCTATACAGAATGAATTGGAGAAAGCTGTAAGGATACAAGGGAGGGACTTCCTTCTTGCCAGTAGGAGGATTTGGAGGCTAAGGATGATTCTACTGCCTCTACTACTTCTGACCCTTGGCTATTAGCCCCCTCCCCCAAACTCCTCACCTGTTTTAGGCAACCCCACTTTATTTCGGGTGTAGTGTAGCAACAGGAGGACAGAGCAATTGACATTGACCAGAAACTGCTGATTATCTGAGAAGAGATGGGAGGAGGCATGTGGCCTCTTCTCTAGTTGTACCACTTCTGTGATCTCCACTGCCCTCAAGCCTCTCCACCCCATATACAGACTCCAATTCGGTGCTGCCCCTCACCTCCATGTTTGATGAAGATGAACATGCTCCCAAGATGGTCTCGCTGCTCAGAGAGTACCCTGATGCGTCATGGAGATGGAGGGTGTTTAGGAGGTCTTAGAGAACCAAGTAGGCCCATGGGGTTGGGAGACTGGAGAGTCAGATGGATTTCATAGGTTGAGGAGGCCCAGACTGGCCAAGTGGAGAGAGCTATTAGCAATTGTGGATAACCAGCATTCCCTAGGGGTGGGGCCTGAGACTGCAGTTGAGGGATTATGAGGTCAGAAGTGGTATATGAGGCAGAAAGTGGAGTAAGGATAAGAAGAGAAGAACTTGGGTAGAGCCTGTAACAGATTAGTTAGGCATGGGGGCAACATGGTAAATCTAACCCTAAACTGGAGAAGGGAATGAGTGTAGGACACCTGGTGACAAGTTTCCAGAACAGTACTCTGCCACTTCCACAGCAGGTCTACTACTTCTTGCTACCCTCAGTACAACTCCCACCCTCATTGTACCTCATATCTCCCTTTCTCCCTGGCACATAATTGACAGTCTTGATGATTATCAACAGAAACTTTATTTCTCTTTAATTCAGGAACAATTGAAGGGTAAATGGAAAGAGGTGGGAGGGAGAAAACAAATGAAGGGCTAGATTGGGGGAGATGAAAAACATGTACAGGGAAAAGGGGCAATTCTCAAATAGGGGATACTCAATAAAGGGACAGTTACATGGGGGCACAATATTTAATATCAGTCACAGAGGGGTCAGACCCAGACTGGTCGGATAAAGGGAAGTTAGTGCCTATAGGTCCTTGGGTTTCTGTTAGGGAGTCAGGGCTCAGGTTTCAGGCTTCAGGGTACAGCATGGGGGGGGCCAGTAGGTGCTATGCTGGTTGCCAGGGGAGCCCCCAGGCCCTTCCCCAAGGGTCCCTCCTTTTGAAGGAATCTCACTGACGAGGCAGAGTCGTTCACTGTAGTCTGGCTGCAGACTCTCTGCCAATCCCTTAGACACACCACTCCAGGCCTAAAGACAGATAAGTCCAGAGGTCAATTAGAGGCAGGAAGTAAAACGACCCAGGCTCTGTGCCAAAGGAGCTCTCACGATGTCTGCAACCACTGTGATTACAGAAGAGACGCACAGACTCTTGTGCCCCCAATACCACTGTTTCATCCCCTTCATTCAATCTATAATCCTTTCTTCTGTGTGTGTCTCTCTCTGTCTAACCTATCCCCTACTTGGTCGGCCACATCCTGACAGTTAGTGCAGGCCCCCTCTCCCTCCCCTCAACCCACCTCCCACCCCTGTCTGTTTTGCTAGCAGGCAGTTGGCAGTTGACGGACTGCAGCATGCTTATGATAGGATTCTCACCGAAAAGTTCCCGTGGTATTCAGTAACAAGATCCTCTAGGTTCTTGAGGGTGGGAATTCGAGGCATTGTCCTTATGGAGGAGAAATAGGAAGCAGGAACACACAGGTTAAAGCTTTTTGCTTATCCTTCTCCCAGTTGTCCCATACAGAATGAAGTGATTCTGTGTTCTTTGTGCCTGGGGTTTCCTTCCATTATCTTGCCCTCTTGAGTGATCCCCCATTCCTTACCATTCTACCTTCTACTCCTGGAGACCCTAAAATAACCCTCCTCTACTATTCCCAGCCATCCCCACCTCACTTTTCTAGACTTTCCAAAATCTCACCGTTCCAGCCAGCAATACACAAAGATGAGGCAAATAATCAATCCCATGGAACCAAGGGGGATAAGCACAGCTTCCAGCGTAAACAACGAAGGATTCTCCCCACTTGGCGTTAGCCAAAAGGCTGGGAAGGGATACAATGAAGGATTTTCTATAGGAAAATAGAAAAGGAAAATGAACCTTACCTCTGTAATACCCCTACTATGTGCCAACATTTGTAAAACCCCAACTTGGGGCTCCATGCTAAACACATTCCCTATACTTAATCCTCACAATTGCTCCTGAGTGAAAGGGACAATTATTATCTCCTTTTTATGGGTGAAGAAATGAAGAGGTTAGTGATGTACCCAAGGCCAAAGAAGTAGTATGTGGGGCGGTGCCTGTGGCTCAGTGAGTAGGGCACTGGCCCCATATACCGAGGGTGGCAGGTTCGAACCTGCCCCTGGCCAAACTGCAACAACAAAAAAAATAGCCAGGCATTGTGGCAGACACCTGTAGTTCCAGCTACTTGGCTACTCGGGAGGCTGAGGTAAGAGAATAACCTAAGCCCAAGAGCTGGAGGTTGCTGTGAGCTGCGATGTCACAGCACTCTACCAAGGGCAACAAGGTGAGACTCTGTCTCTAAAAAAAACAAAAAAAAAGTAGTATGCGGCAGAGCCTAGATCTGTCTGATTCCAAATCCTTCCTCACCATGCAGGCTCTCTGGGAATGCTGTAGGGAAATCCTATATATTCTATATCCCACTCAGTCTCCTTCTCAATCCACTCCCCTACTGCAACAATACAGCAATCCAACCCTACCCAGAAAAGCCCTGTTTTCTAGGGGTTGGGGATGAACAGCAAGGGGAGATAGATAGGGCACTAAGTTTAGGGGGCTTAGATATGGGAGGTACAGCAAAAAAACAGTGGTATTAGGAAGGTTGGAGTGTTGGCTCAACGCCTGTAGCTCAGCAGCTAGGGCGTCAGCCACATACACCAGAGCTGGCAGGTTCGAATCCAGCCCGGGCCTGCCAAACAACAATGACAACTACAGCCAAAAAATAGCCAGACGTTGTAGTGGGCACTTGTAATCCCAGCTACTTAGGAGGCTGAGGCAAGAGAATCACTTAAGCCCAAGAGTTTGAGGTTGCTGTGAGCTATGTCACTACCCAAAGCGACAGCTTGAGACTCTGTCTCAAAAAAAAAAAAAAAATACTAGAATCACGTTTTTAATATTCTTTTTTCTGAGACAGAGCCTCAAGCTGTCACCTTGGATAGAGTGCTGTGGCATCACAGCTCACAGCAACCTCCAATTCCTGGACTCAAGTGAGTCTCCTGCCTCTGCCTCCCAAGTAGCTGGGACTACAGGCACCTGCCACAATGCCCGGCCATTTTTTTGGCTGCAGCTGTCATTGTTGTTTGGCAGGCCCAGGCTGGATTCCAACCAGCCAGCTCAGGTGTACGTGGCTGGCGCCTTAGCCTGTTGAGCCACAGGCGCAGAGCCACGTTTTTAACATTTTAAAATAAAGCTTATTTAATACTAAAAAAAAAAAAAAAAAAGGCAGGCAGCGCCTGTGGCTCAGCAAGTAGGGCGCCAGCCCCATATACCGGGGGCTGCGGGTTCAAACCCGGCCCCGGCCAAACTGCATCAAAAAATAGCCGGGCGTTGTGGCGGGCACCTGTAGTCCCAGCTACTGGGAGGCTGAGGCAAGAGAATCACCTGAGCCCAGGAGCTGGAGGTTGCTGTGAGCTGTGTGATGCCATGGCACTCTACAGAGGGCGATAAAGTGAGACTCTGTCTCTACAAAAAAAATTAAAAATAAAAAAAAAATTAAAAAAAGGAAGCTACTCAGGAGGCTAAGGCAAGAGAATCGCCTAAGCCCAAGAGCTGGAGGTTGCTGTGAGCTGTGACGCCACAGCACTCTACCGAGGGTGACAAAGTAAAACTCTGTCTCCAAAAAAAAAAAAAGGCTCAGCGCCTGCGGCTCAACAGGCTAAGGCGCCAGCCACATACACCTGAGCTGGCGGGTTCAAGTCCAGCCTGGGCCCGCCAAACAACAATGACGGCTGCAACCAAAAAATGGCCGGGCGTTGTGGTGGGTGCCTGTGGTCCCAGCTACTTGGGAGGCAGAGGCAGAAGACTCGCTTGAGCCCAAGAATTGGAGGTTGCTGTGAGCTGTGATGCCACGGCACTCTACCCAGGGCGACAGCTTGAGGCTCTGTCTCAAAAAAAAAAAAAAAAAAAGAGAAGGTTGTAGTGTTGGACTCATAGACTGGGGTCATGTACATAATATTAGACCATTTTACCCTTTGAAGTATTGCTCCCCCAGTGGATTGGATGGCTCCATTCACTCCAATGCTGAGCACTTCCACAGAGTGGGTTAAAGCGGCTCCGAACACGGAATGTGTAGAGTTTCTGCCCATCCACACTAGGTAGGGAGAAGCGATGTCTGTGATCCACTGATTGTTCCTTGGGAAGAAAGAGTGTGATGAAAAGGTGGGTGTCTATAAAAGATGAGAGAATTAAAATGTACTCCTTCACTCTGTTCCACCCCATGACATCTCTGATTCTTCCCAGTTCTTCCCTCCTGTCTTGACTACTCAAGCCACACTGACTTGAATCTAATGTCTCCTCTCCAGATCCCCATGATGAATTCCTTTTGTTTACTTGTTTATCTGGTATCCAAAATAGTATGGCTAGGCAATCCTCAATGAAGACTCACTGGTGAAAATAGGGAAAGGATTTGGAGGAGGGTGGGGATGAGTAGAGGAACTGGGAGGCAGAAAACAGGAGCTTGATATCAAGTTTTTCTATCTGGCTAATTGAATACTTTATCCGCACTTGCTTGGGCTCAGCTGCCTCATTGACTTCCCCAGTCACTCACAGTCCAGCTGTGGTCCCGGTCACTCCGGTACTGCACCAGGTGCTCCAAGCAATGGTCCAAGTACGTGTTGTTCCAGCTTAGTTCTAGCTGAGAGTCACTCACGTTGCGAAGGGTTAGATTCTTTGGAGCCCAGGGGATCACTGGAGATATGTATGCATGTGTGGTCATTCCCCTGGCCTCGACAAGTCAGGATCCTGAAGGTAATGCTCCTTACCCCCCCCCCATCCCCATCCTCATCCCCTACCTCCTCTTTTATGCTCATGTACCCTTACAGTGAAAGAATACCACTCCTTAGACTCCAGTGTCCCACAATATCCCTGGGCTCTTGACTTCTTTCCAAATTACCCAGATTCTGCAGTTTTAGTATCTGTGTAGCCTGCCTCGTGGGTTCCTGTGGGTCCTGAAGCTGGACAACAAATGTTTGGTAGAGATGGATTTCCTTTTTTTGTAACCAACAGCCAAAACTAATCTCTTCAGAGAATAGATAATGGCCACATTCCTGGACATCATTATCAGAGTTCTTGTACCTGGAGAAGGGTTGGAAGGAAGAGGAACAGTGGGACCAATTTGGATACTGCAGATATCCATAGCCCAGCCTTACCTCCTCTGAACTGATTTATGCCTTACCCCATGAGAAAAGAAAATGGAACACCTGGGAGTCTAGCTACCCTGTTTCTTGGTCTCTGATCCAGTCTACCTCTTCTTCCACTCCTGTGCTACCCCCCTTCCCTTCTCATACCAATAGCGCAGAGTCAGGTTGGTAGGCTGGAACTCAGAGCTGATGTTCCAAGTGCAGTTCATGTATTCAACATTGAACACAAAACACTGAACCTCTGGGAGGGGCAGGGAGGAAACATTGAGGGACCTAGGAGGCATAGAGATCCGGAAGAAATCTAGGTTGAGGAGAAAACGAAGAGGGGGAGGAGAAGAGAAAACAACAATGGTCAGGAGTAGCCTAAGAGAAGGAACATTTCCCCTTGCCCTTCCCATTCTACTCTTCATTCTGCCCGCGTGGTTGCAGTGGCCAGTGGCAGACTGCAGATTTTTGTTTGCCTCTTCCCATAACCTCCCTTCTCAGCAACCCCCGCCAGTTCCAGATTTCCCACCAGCTGTGGTGTCTTCATTCCCATTGAGCCTCAGGACTGTTGTGTTCAACCCCGCCCCCAGCAGAAGGACTTGCAGGAATAAGAGGGATCTGAGTGGTGATGATGGCCCCAACATGGCGCTTGCTCTTCGTTCCCTAGGTATCGTCTGTGTCAGGAACCTGGGCCCCTCACCCACTACCCCTCTCCACCCACACATTTCCTTCTGTCATAGCTTCCGGTGGAAAGAACCTAGAAACCAGGGCTTTACAGAGGGCGTGGCAAATGTGTAGTGTGACATAGGCTAAGTTTCTAGATTAGATTCTGCTGTAGCAGTGGTTCTCAACCTTCCTAATGCCGCGGCCCTTTAATACAGTTCCTATGGGTTGCGACCCCCAGCTTGAGAACCACTGTGGCTATAGGGTGGTATTAAATAAAGTCTGGGTATCTAGTAATGTCATAGACTTAAGAATCCTTCCACCACCTAGATCCTGGGAAGGATCTGTTCAGTACCACTACCACCATTCCCAATCACTTCTCTAAATTATTATCTCATATAGTGGAGGGTCTGAACCTCTACCCTCCCCATTCTATGCTATGCTCCTTCTTTGGCTCATCACCCTTTATTTTTATTTATTTATTTATTTATTTATTTATTTATTTTTGAAATAGAGCCTGAAGCTGTCACCCTGGGTAGAGTGCTGTGGCATCACAGCTCATGGCAACCTCTAACTCCTGGGCTCCTGCCTCTGCCCCCCAAGTAGCTGGGACTACAGGCACCTGCCACAATGCCTGGCTATTTTTGGTTGCAGCCATCATTTTTGTTTGGCAGGCCCAAGCTGGATTTGAACCTGCCAGCTCAGGTGTATGTGGCTGGCGCCTTAGCTGCTTCAGCCACAGGCGCCGGGCCTATTTATTTTTTTTTTTTTTAGACAAAGTC
>CAUYON010005848.1:0-14334 GCA_963573935.1 Arctocebus calabarensis | reverse complement strand
GGCCCCCAGTGAGTGCTCTCAGTCAGATAGGACTCCCTTTTGGTGGCCCCAGCAGAACACACCTTCACCAGGAACTTTCAGTGTAGGCTGAACAAAAATTACCAAGTTGGTCCTACCCAGTTTAGGATCTGACTTCACTTTGAGAATGTAGTGGTGAAAGAAATGTAGAATCAGAGGCTCTGGGACCAGCTACTAAACTCATGACAGGGGGCGAAAAATTAGAGCCTGTTTATTTGTCTAAAAAATGGAGATGCAATTTTTGTTCCATATAAATGACTGTAGATTCATCCCTTCAATCAGCATTCACTTGTGCACACAGCATTCACTCTGTGTTCTAGGCATTGTGCTTGTGAAGACTGTGGGGAGTGGGGGGAGGTCCCTGCCTCCACTCAGGGGATGAAGTCACCACAGAGTGGAGGGCATAGACTCTGAGGCACTGGGATGCAGAGCTGGCCCCATCTGGAGACTCTGTGTGAGAAGGAGCCTGGCTGCTCAGAGCAGTGGCTGAGGGTGGGGACCTGGGTGGAAGCATCAAGGTAACCATGCACCTGAAGCTGCTGTCACTGCTTCCAGCCATACATCCTTGCTGGGTTCCTTGTTCCCCAGGCTCCCGTTAGCCTTCGACCTTTGTTTCCTAGCATTTCCACATCAGTCGTGCCTGCCAGGATCCCTGGGGCAGCGCAGCGGGCTGGTTGGCATCTTTGGTTCTGCTGATCCTCATGGAGCCTGGCAATTCCTGCCTGCCCAACACTGTCCAGTCCAGCCTCTGGACAGAGCACAGGTCCCCTGGCAGAACACAGTGAGAACTTGCGGCAGAACTCATTATTAAATGGTGCTTATCTCACCACCTGCCTCATAATACAAATAGTTAAAGTCACAATGACATAGGCATCTGAGAAAGCCCCTTAATCATTACTTTTTATCAGGATATGCTGTTAACCCTTCACAGATGATTTTCTTCTTTAGACAGCCAGGAGCAGCCTCCTTTGCTGAGCCATGTTCTCCCCTCCCCTGAGACAGGCCTGTCTGCCTCTGTGGCCCTGCGGTGCCCACGAATACCAGAGCCAGTCTTTGGCCTTCCTGCTGCCTCTCCTCAGAGCCTCTCAGGGTCTCCGGCTGGGCCCTCCGCCTGCCCCTCTGCCATCTTCCAGGGTCCAGCCAGCTGTGAGCAAACGTTTGTCCTCTGCAAATGAGAATCCCCAGACCCCTGTGATTTTAGCAAAGTGAGTCAGGGCGATTTGGGATATAATGCAGGGCTGATCATCCTTTGTCCTGGGTGGCCCCTCCTCCCTTAAATCCTGAAACACGAGGAGCCCCTCAGCTGCTCCGTGTGGCTGTCCATCTATGGGAAACTTCCCTTGGCCGTGGGGCAAGCGAGGGTCTCTACCACAGGGACTTGGTTTATTTATCTAGCTGGACTCTATCTCTTAATATTCAGCTTGTGGAGGAAGAGGCTTTAACAGGAAAATGTAGCCCCATCCCTCCTGTGGAGACAGTGAACAGAGAAAGAACAGATATTTTTTGAGGCCCAAATCCCCTCTTGGTGTTGTCTACAAGGCTGCCAAGCAGGTGGGGCTGTACGATCACATTGAGGAACCGCAGGATCTAGGCTCTGGAGGCCCCAAAGGGCAGGGCGGCTGACTTACTCCTCTTCCGGAGGGGCCAAAGGCCTTTGTTGGTCTGATTGTGGGTCCCAAGCTCTAATTTCCTCCATCCTCCCAATCTGACTTCCCTCTGCACAAATAAACACCATGAACAATTTAGAATGTTTCAAGAGCTTTGAATATTAATGCTCATCTGTCTAGCTGAATTTTTTTTTACATACGTGTAAGATGTGCTGCAATTGCAAAGAAATCATATCTGCTTGATGTCCTATAATCCGTTTGTTCTGCTGTCAGATGTGTGATTGCTCAGTCAAATGTTTGTGGAAGGAAACAGATGAAGTGACCTGATGAGGCTGGCAAGTGGTGCATCTGAAAATGTATTCAATCACACCTCAGAGGTTCCACTCCTGGGTGGTGGAGTCATTCAGCCAGTGACAATAAGGCTAGGCACAGGGGGTGGGTGGGTGATGGGCTCATGCTCTCCTGTACTCCCAGACACTGAACCCAGAGGGCGATGTGTTGATGCTCCCTCTGTCCACAGGCTGCTCTCTCACCATGCTGGGGCTGCTCCTGTCGTGAAGGGCTGCATTCTGTGCAGTTTCCCCAGGCCTCACTGGCCCCTGGCAAGAAAGCCATGCTTCTCAGGCACCTGGACCAGCAGGAGGATGTGGGTGAGGTCGCTGCTCTCAGAAGCACTGACCCTGGAGGTACATCTACAGGGACGACTCTGTGGGCTCTGCCCCCCTCCCCAACACACACACTCTGCTTGGAAAACACAGTGTGTCATTTTGAACCAGCAGCTCTGGGCAGTGAGCTGGGATCAGTGCCTTTAGCTACCCTGTGTGGCATCACCTTGGGTCAGCTCTTTCCTCCTACTCAGGCCTCAGGTGCCAAATGAAGTGGTACACATGATGGCCTGACCACTTACATCATTGTGACCTCGCTAGACACTAGTTAAAGGAAAAACGTCACCACTTACATTTATGTTCTCACTGGCTGTGGGAGGGGATGGACCCATTAAGCTTCTTTTCTTTTGGTTTTTAGCATATAGTATGTAAAAAGAAAAATCTTAGATATTTCAATAGAGAATTTGCCCTTCTTCCCTCCCTCCCTCCCTCCTCGTTCACCTCCCTCTCTAAGTACCACAGACTAGATGGCTTAAACAACAGAAATTTACTTTCTCACAGCTCTCAAGTCCAAGATAAAAGGGTTGCAGGGTTGATTTCTGGCATGGCCTCTCTCCTTGGCTTGCAGACGGCTGCCTCCTCACTGTCTTCACGTGGCCTCTTCTCCATGTACTTCTGATATTACTTCCTCTTCTTATGGGGTCCCCATGCTGTCTCACCTTTATGACCTCGTTCAACCTCTCTGAAGACCCCATCTCCAAATACAGTCAGGTTGGGGAGCAGGGCTTCAACATGTGAACTTTGGGGGAGACACAGTTCAGTCCATAATATTACCCAGTGGTCAAAGCTCAGCTAATTTCCTCATCTGTGCTTCTTCTCCTTCCTGGGAAGGGCTAGTCCTCTGGGAGGTAGGCCCTGGTCCTCATCAGTTCCTGGTTGTCCCATTCTTTCCCCCTTTCAGGGGAGGAGGCCAGACCTTCTCCTGAACTCAGTGCTCAGCAAGGCACTTCTTCCAGAATGTGCAGGCAGGGAGTGGAGTGTTAGTGGCTCAGCCCTCACCGACCTGTGGTAGGGGTGGGCATCTGGCACTGGAAGTCCTGGAGGGCAACTCCTCCTGCTCTGCCTCCTCCTTTCCAATTTATTTGCTTTGGGTACTGCCTGAGGGGCCTGGTGGCACATTCTCACCAGGGAGAGAGAGACCACTTCTGCTTTTCACATGTGTCTCCTCTCCCTGGTTGTCTAAGCTTAAGACTGTCAGAGAGGGGGTCATTTCCAGGAAAGATGAAGTGAGCTGCTTCTGAGCTAGTGAGCTCGCCGCCACTGAGGCACACGGAATGCCACCAAAGCACTGTGATATGTCAGGGGGTCTGAACCCCCAGCTTTGGAGAGAGAGCGCTCCTGTGAGCACTAGGCAGGGCTGAGGCACCAGAGAGGATTCTTGATATTTTCTTATTTTATTTCATTAACAAATTTAGCTTCATAAATTCCTTCTTTTGTTTAAAAGAATTTGAGGGTGTTTACTTTGGAGTTCTTCTGAAATTGAATGTTATTTCAGTGCAGTACTTTTCCTTATTTTTAGTATTTTTCAAAAGCCAATGCATTTAAGGGTGTAAGTACTCCTTAGAGTATTTCTTTGGCCATATCACGTAGGTTTTCATGGATAATGTTCTGAATTACATTTACTGTTAAAGAGCTTTTTATTTTACCTTTGATTCATTTTTTACTGTAAATACTGTTTGGAAGTTGTTTTGTATTTTTTTATTTCTGGTTAATGTTAAGTTATTTTGTATTTTTATTTTATTTATTTTTATATTAAATAATGACTGTGTACATTAATGCAATGTTTTCTAATTTTTAATTTTTGGCTTTAATTTGGGGAGAGAGGCTATCCTTTGATTTTTAGTTTCTGGGTTAGTCTATAGACTTGTTACAAGTTTTTTTTCTTCTTTTTCCTTTTTTTTTTTTTTTTGAGACAGTCTCACTATGTTGCCCTGGGTAGACTGCTGTGGCATCACAGCTCATAGCAGCCTCAAACTCTTGGGTTTAAGCGATTTTCTTGCCTCAGCCTCCCAAGTAGCTGGAACTATAGGCACCCGCCATAACACCTGGCTAGTTTTGGAGACAAGGTCTCACTCTTGCTCAGGCTGATATTGAACCTGTGAGCTCAAGCAGTCCACCCACTTCAGCCTCCCACAGTGTTAGGATTACAGGCGTGAGCCACCGTGCCTGGCTAAGTTTTTCTTCTGTTAAAATTAAACTTTTGTTGGTAATTTTAACATGTACGATTGTGCTTTCTGTGGCTTCAGCCACCTACAGTCAGTAGCTGTCCAAAAATATTAAATAGAAAATTCCAGAAATAAACAACTCTTAAATTTTAAATTGCACATCACTCTGAGGAGCTTGATGAAATCTCACGCTATCCTGCTCTATCCTGCCTGGAATGTGACTCATCCCTTTGACCAGTGTGTCCACGCTGTGTACATAATCTGCCCATCAGTCATATAGGTATACATTGGAAAGGTCAGTAGATATAGGGTGCAGTACTTGCCAGGGTTTCAGGCATGCATTTGGAGGTCTAGGAACAAATCTCCAATGGATAAGGGAGAGTAAATTTTTATAAATTTTTATTCATTTTGAAAATGATATTGTTTTCGGTAGAAACAATATCTCCTTATCTGGATCTATACTATAGAGTCTGCCAATTTTATTACTGAAATATTTAGTTTTTTGTGTTCTTGGTATCTCAATTCTAAAATAAATTTTTAAATTCCCACCCTGTTTTTGAGGGTGGCAAATACTTGTACATGTTTTCCTCTAGGTTCCTAATCACCTGAACACAGAACTGGATGAGGCCCAAGAACAGGAGTGGTTTTATATGAAGAACTGGTCTTGTGCCTAAAAGAAAAATGGAATTTCCTTTTCCTTTTTTCCTGAATTAGAGAATCTTGGTCCTGCAGACTGGGATGACCTAGGAACCCAACCAGTGAAGACTGGGAAACTAGGAACACAGAGCAGGGAGGACTCCAGCTTGGCTTCCTGGAGGTAAAAATATGCCAACCCCAGTCATGGAAGCCAGAAAAGAAAGTAGAGCATGCCTTTTCTGCTTGCGTTTTAAAGTAAGGAACTCATTAATGTCATTGGAGTTCACTAGTAGTCACCTTCCTGCATTGTACAGGTCAGATAATCCCTCCTGGATAGAGATCTGCATATGAGGGAGAACAAAGGAGGACTAACCAAAGGCTTGGGCTACTTCCTTACCTCTCTAAAAATGTGGGGAGCCAGGAGTTAGCAGGCTTCCAGGACAACTAATGCTGTTGTCTATCTTAACTTTAATCTTGTGTTTGTATGCAGGAGATTTTCATATTAAGTAAGCAATACATCTAATTTGACATGATTTGAGAGTCTTTGCCTTTCAGAAAAGGAATTTAACTCAGTAACAGTTGTTACTTTTGTTGATAACAAAGCACAGTAGTCCCTTCTCATGTATGATTGTGCTTATAATCATTGATATATTTGTTTTCATTTATGCTATCTAATTTTATGACTTCTGTTTAATAGACTTTATCTCAAGTAGTTGTGGGCTCTGTGTTAAAGTTCTAGTTTGTAAAGCTATGAGGAGAGCCACCATAAGAAAACCACTTAATTTTTCTGCATCTCTGTTTTCTCAGCTTTAAAATGAACAACACATAGACTTATGAAAAAATGAAATGCTTTGATACTTATAGTGTTTAGAATAGTGCTTGGCATATAACAAATCCTCTATCAGCTATTGTTTATTTTCTTCCCAAATTTTGCAAAATATTTAAAATTTTTGCTGATTCTTTTTTTCTGAGTTATATCTTCCATTAAGGCCATCCCCAGAGTTTTGGTTAATATGCATTTGTTTATGAGTTTTCCAGTTAATTTAAAATAATTTCAAGGCACTGAGATTTATCATTAAAGATGCTTTTTATGCCCTGAGAACAACAGCCAAACCTAATAGAGAAAGAAGAAAGAGAAAATGAACATCGTAAATGACAAATATCAAACAACAAATTTCCACAACTTCAAAGCAGAAATGACCTAAAACATCTGCCAAACTCTGCCGTTGGACCAACATGAGACGAATCAGTACTGTGCGTGCCAAGGTATCTCTTTGGACCACAGGCCATGCCCAAACCTCTTTGGACCACAGGCTGTGCCCAAACATACAAACTGTTGCTATTATTTCTCCGAAGTTGCCTACAGCCTTAGAATAGGCATGGTCTAAATCATGAATTGTTTAACTATGGAACCATGTGGCCACCTGCTACCCTACTCATCTGCCCAGTTACCTTGAAATCTGTGAAATCCTGCAGGCAGGTCAAGGTTACATTGTATTCATTGCTGCTGATGCATTTGCTAGTGAAATCCTAGTACTCCACTTTATTGAGTTTTTTTATGTGATGAAAGCAAAGCCAAACACATTGCATTCCTCAGTTCGCACTCAGGCAGGAACATCCTCAGTTGAGACCAGTTTAGAAAGGACACATTTAATTCCTTCTATGTTTTTGCAAGAAGCATTTTCAGGTACCACTTTTGTAAGTGGGATTTCTTTTGGCAGAAGCTCCAGGCTTGCAGCTCCGGAGTAGAGAAGATGGTATTGTCTACTGTTGAAGTAAATTGATGCCCCTTTGGGAGTCTGGTTATCCTCACGATGAAAAGCTTCAGTATTTATTTCAGGAGCAGTAAATCAGATCCTTTGTGAGGTGTACATCCACTCTCCTCATCTGTCTCTCTGCTAGAAGTGACTAAGCCTAAGCAATGCCTTTGTTTTAACTCCTGCAGGGGTGGAGAAGGATAACTAAGTTGTAAGGCCTCTGCTGCAGGCCCAGGGACCTGCTGGTCCCTGATTAGCTTCCATATGTGACACTCCAGGAGTCCCTCACATCTCCTCACATTGTCTCTGGAGCAGACCCAGAGTCTGCAGTGCCTCATCCCCATGTTCTGAGGCCTTGGGGTCTTCTCTGCTCCAATTTGCTAGGAGTATCTGATGAGCTGGGCCCTACTTATGCCTTGACTTGTTGTGCATCCTCTTACCATGGCACTTCATTAGGACAGCCAGGAATAGTTATTAAGTTGTGTATTAACTGCAGAGAAAATTAGCAAGCAAACATTAGCAGTGATGAACATAAAATACGTGTTTTACCTTCAAAAGTTTTGCAGTTTTTGGCCAGGGCTAGGTTTGAACCCGCCACCTCTGGCGTATGAGACCATCACCCTCTCACTGAGCCACAGGCACCGCCCTTTTACCTTCAAAAGTTAATTGTGTTATCAGAAATTGAAGGCTTTGAGTCTGGGTATCACCCACTGCTTATGAGGCCATCTTGGGCTGCAATAATGGAGAGATGGATTGTGGATCAGAGGAGGCCATAGTGCTGGTGGCCTCTGTGCTGGTTACTTTGTCTGCAACTTTGTATTCTCACACTCTCCTGTGTTATGGAAAGAATTTTGAAAATGAATAGA
Source organism: Arctocebus calabarensis (assembly GCA_963573935.1). Classification (NCBI taxonomy): domain Eukaryota; kingdom Metazoa; phylum Chordata; class Mammalia; order Primates; family Lorisidae; genus Arctocebus; species Arctocebus calabarensis. Next base: position 6,620 of record CAUYON010005848.1, on the reverse strand, counting down.
TGAGACAGTGATTAACATCTTGAGGGATCTAGAAACCATGCTGTTTGAAGTCACGTGAAAGAACTGTCTAAGCTGAAAGGGCTGTCTAATCTGGAAAAAAGAAAAAAGCCTTGAGGAAAAAGGTTTCTGTCTCCAGATGTTCAAAAGACTACAGTAAGGTAGAGAAAACAAACCGATTTTGTGTAATCACCATATGGTAGAACTTTGATCTGTAGGTGGGAATTGCAGGGGGCAGATTTTATTTCATTCTAAAGAATGGCTTTCCGACAACCCCAGGGGCAGCTGTGTGGGAAAGCCATCACCCTGCTATCCGGAGTGCCCGAGCCAAGGCTTCCTGCCCTTCTCCTGGAGCTTGGGTGGGCAACTCCAGGTCTCTTGCCTCCAAGCACCGGGGATGCTACAGTTGTAGGAGCAAGAGGGGGTGGCATCTCCCCCGTGGCTGCCAATGCTTGGAAGGGAAGGAAAGCCCAGGGCCGGCTGTGCTCCTGGAGGGCGCGAGTGCGCCAGCAGCCTGCAGGGGATGTTTGTTCAGCTTTGGGTCTCGAGCTGATGAACTAGGCCCGGAGTGTCACCTGCAGTCTCTCCTGCACTCCTGACATTTGAAGGGAAGGCTCCACCCCCAAGACTCAGACAGCCCCATCCGCACCCTGAGGACCAGGCGGGGGATGTGGGATGTGTTGGCCCGGGGATGAAAGGCAGAGGTGGAGCTCAGATTTGCGGGGCTGCACACTCACTGGCCAGGCTGTATCTTTCCTGGGGTTCTTCTCTGCTTGTGAATCTCATTCCCATGGTTGTCCAAGCACCGTCCTCCTCAGAAGGTTAAAAGCTGAGCCGGATGGTCAGAAGCTGCTCTATTTTGTGTTTACCGAAGTCTTTTGCCCCGCCTCGTTCTGTAGGACGAACTCAATCAGCGCTGTCCCACGGGCCACTGTCCACCTTAGCGCTGGGAGACCCGTTGGTCTAGGATAGATTTCTGTGATGGTGCCCATGGCTCTCCAAGTACTTAACCTTAGCACCTGGGTTCTCAGCAGCGAGTCCCTTTCTCACCCGGACATGCCATCCTGTTCTTTATCGGAAAGAGAGAAGCAGAAGGAAAAGAAAATGGGTGTTGATTTACTAATAAAATGAAGTCATGAGAATCCTGATGTTAGTTTTTCTTCTTTTCAATTAATCTATGCCTTTATTTTGTTTACATTTTAAATTTACATTTTATATAATTTTATACTCTTGCAAAAGGGTGCAAAAATAACACAAAAAAATCCTGCATACCTTTTGTTTATATTTCCAAGCTGCTAATATCTTAGGTCATCTGAGTATAGGGAGCAAAATCAGGACATAAACGTTGACACTAGTCTAGTCCATAATATTGTCCCATGAGTGTCTCTTCTCTGGTCCAGGATCCAAATGAGGCTCATATGTTGGGTCTAGTGGTCATGTGTCCTTAGTCTTTAGCCTGGAACAGTCTCACCTCTACCTTTGGGAAATTATTTTCTAGAGAAAGACTTAACCACTCAAGAAATTCCTCATGTCTGCTCACCCAGTCTGTTCCCTGCCAGGAACATCACACTGAAAAGGACAGACACCACCCCTGCATTGGGAAGCACTTGGTCCAGTGTTGGACACAGACAAGGAAACTAGTAGTGTCCACAAAGGATGATAACTGCTGTAGGTTGGGAGGAAAAAAGCAGGAAAGGATTCTTGGACGAGATAGTATTAGAGTTGGGGCCTCTGGGATGAATAAGAGTTATTCAGACTGGGAGGAGGACATTGTTGATGTGAGACTGTGTAGGTGGTGGCAATGGCTTTAGTGAAAGCCGAGTGGCATGGGACCTCTGCTCCTGAACTGAAATGTATTTTAGAGTCTGGACATGATACATGAGACCCAGGAAGCAGAAACCACAGGACATGAAGACTGGTTGGAGGAAAAGGGTCAGGGAGAGGGTGATTTGGAGAGTGATAGAGAGGGTGGGGAGAGGACGATGGAGAGGGTGATTGAGAGGGTGGTGAGTGGGTGGAGGAGAGACGAGTGAGAGGGTCAGGGAAAGGATGATGAAGAGGGTGGGGAAGAGGGTCAGGAAGAAGCACAGTAAAAGATGAAGCCCAGACTTCTGCCTGAAATAAAGGTGGGCCAAGAAGGCACAAGCCTGGTTGGTGATTTCTGTTGAGATCATATCTAGCTGGGCGACCAAGGGAGGATGGGTCAGGAATGCACCATGGATGGGGCACCGTCCTCTCTAAGCCAGAGTTGTGTACTGAGAGCAGATGGGTCAGAGGGCCAAGGCAGAAACAGGAACAGTCCTGGATGACAGAAGCACAACCTTTCCTTCCTCCAGCCTGTCAGAGTAGGGCTGGGAAGAACTCCCTCTAAATGGAAGCTGTGGCACCGCTGAGTAACGTGGGGTACTGAGAGGCTAAGAACTTGCTCGCAGTCACACTGGTACTAAGTGCAGAGCCAGGACTTGGACAAGGTCTGACTCTAAAGCCCCTCCTTCCACTGCTTTATGGTGCTGATGTCAAGTGAGGACTCAGACCCAGCCTGGGCAATTGTCAAAATCCAGGGATGGGGGATGCAGGGATGTGTGAGTAGAAGGAGCAAAGGGAAGAGTCACAGTTGCATTCCTGAAGTGATCATTGACATCAGAAAAAGCCCTTTCCTACAACCCCTTTAAGAGGAATAGGAAGATAAGGCCTAATTCTAGGGAAGGAGGTGAGGCCAAGCAGTGAGGGCTGTTCCTTCAGCCTTGTAGAGCTGGTTCCTGGCAGGTGGAATTCAGTAGGGGGCAGTCATGGGCCCCATCTGGTTGAGGCTCAGCCTGGATGCTCCTCCTTTGTCCCTAATTCAGAGTATTATTCTTGATTGACTGAGAGCCTGGTGGCAGGGCTCCAGCATGGCTCCAGCTGCAGGGTTCTCGTCTATGTTTTCAGAGGCTGTCTCTCCTCTCCCAACACATGTTTGCCCTGTTTGCAGACCTGCTCTGCCTTGACTCGCCAAGATGGAAGCACTTAAGAAGCAGTGTTCCTGGCTGGATACATCCTTCTCTTCCAGCACTGGGAGAGTCTGAAGTCTGCTCCAGCCTGCCCCACAGTTGATCGGCTTCTTGGCAATTCAACTGGAGGGGCACGTTCAGGCAATGGGAGGCACTGTGGCTCTGCCAAATCTTCCAAGGGGGAGTGGTAGGGACAGGGTAGAAAGACTTGGAATGTGAGGCCTGGGAGAAATGACTGGCTTGGCCTCCTTGCTCCTTTGCTAGGGTCAGAGCTGAGGAGTTGGCTGTGATCAGGAAGCTTTAATTGCCCTTCAAGGTCACATGCCCAGCTTGTCAGCACTGCATCCCCACTCCACCTCTCTGGAGGCCCCAGCAGTCCCAGAATTGGTGAACCCACTGCCCACAGATTGCACCAAGTCTACATACACAGGCTGACTGGAGACCTGAGAGGTGAGAAAGATGGCCAGTCTAAGGAGAGACACAGCTCAGCCTTGGCCAGGGAGGGTGCAGTCCTGCCATCAGGAGACCATAGACCTGCAGCCAAAGTGAGCTTGCAGCCACAGGAGGGAGCACAAGCCTTCAGGCACTGATGAACCAACATGGCCCACCCCAAATTCTGAGCAGCAGCTCTGAAGGACCAGTCAGGCGTCCCTCACTCACAACCCCAAGGCAAAAGTGAGCTATGTGAAGATTTGTGTGTGTGCTAACATTTACTGTTTATCCTTGGAAAAGAACATCAAGCTTCTCTGATCCCATTCTATCATGTGGCCTTGGCAGCTCTGGAGATACTTTCTCTATTAAGCTCACCACAGCTGCTGATTTTGGCCAAGGTTTGCCTTTCTCATTTCTTGGGAGGAAAGAAGATGCTCAGCTGTCCTCAGGATCTACCAGCGGAAACCAAGAGGAAAACACAGGACAGATGGGCCTGCAGGATGGACCCCCAAGGGGCGCCATGGGGTCCCAGCCCAGACGTTATAGCACCACCCTCTTCTCTTGTATAGGCCAGGCCAGTGTGCTCCTGTGCACACTGTGGGGCTGCCTGGGTGTCCCTAGAGCTCCCCCATCTGGCCTTGCAGGGTAGGAGATATAGGTAGAGTGGTGGATTTCTGTGAGGGGACAGAGAGCAGGGTGGGCCCAGGGAAGTGTCCTGGATCAAAGTATTTAGCCCAATTCTACCTTAAATGACTTATCCCTTCAGCGTTGATCTCTCCATTGATGGGTTCTGAGCTGAGACAACTAAAACATAAGTTAACATTAGCATTATTGTTTGTAAACGTACACTAACCAGGCACTAATGTACAGATTTTGAAGGTCACACTTAATCCTGCCATTACTCTGTGCTGTATCCATATTACTGATTATAAAGTCAAGTTCCAGAGAAGTCAGATAATTTATCTAAAGTTGAGGAGTTTGCAATTGGCATTGCTGGCTTGTTCATCACCCAAAATTTTCATTTTATTTATTTTTTTAAATACAGAGTCTCACTTTCTTGCTCCTGGGAGTGCCATAGTGTCATAGCTCACAGCAACCTCAAACTCCTGGGCTCAAGCCATCCTCTTGCCTCAGCCTCTCAAAGTAGCTGGAACTACAGGTGTCCACTACAACGCCCATCTATTTTTTAGAGACAGGAACTCACTCTTTCTCAGGCTGGTCTTGAACTTGTGAACTCAAGTGATATACCTGCCTCAGCCTCTCAGAATGCTGGGATTATAGAAGTGAGCCACCTCACCTGGCATCCACAAATTTTTCAATCCCAGGACGGAGTGCCTTCCTGGGCAGACGATGCCATATTATAACCAATCTGTGAACACAGAGATTCATTTTTCATTACTTCAACACATATAAATAAAAATAGAAATACATATATATAATTGTATACATATATTTGGGAGTGTGTATATATACATGGGGTGCCAAAAATGTATACACATTTTAGGAGACATTATCTATGTATTGCTTTTTAATATTGAATTGAACTATGGTAGCAATGTCTAGTATGTCATTTACTCAAAAGGCCTGGAAGAAACTTTACTCTCAGAAATCTGAAAATCTCAAGGAAATTGACCAATACTTGGAAGCATGCCACCTTCCTAGACTTAGCCAGAATGAAGTGGAAATGTTGAACAGGCCTATATCAAGTTCTGAAATAGCATCAACTATACAAAATCTCCCTAAAAAGAAAACCCCGGGACCAGATGGCTTCATGTCAGAATTCTACCAAACCTTTAAAAAAGAACTAGTACCTATATTACTAAACCTCTTCCAAAATATAGAAAAAGAAGGAATACTACCCAACACATTCTATGAAGCAAATATCACCTTGATCCCTAAACCAAGGAGAGACCCAACAAGAAAAGAAAACTATAGACCAATACCACTAATGAATATTGATGCAAAAATATTTAACAAGATAGTAACTAACAGAATCCAACAACACATCAAACAAATTATACACCATGACCAAGTGAGCTTTATCCCAGGGTCTCAAGACTGGTTCACGTAAATCTATAAATGTAATCCAGCACATAAATAAATTTATAAATAAAGACCATATGATTCTCTCAATTGATGCACAAAAAGCTTTTGATAATAGCCAGAATCCTTTTATGATCAGAACACTTTAAAAATTGGTATAGAAGGGACATTTCTTAAACTGATAGAGACCATCTACAGCAAACCCACAGCCAATATCATACTGAATGGAGTATGATAAATTCAATTTCAATTAAATTGAAACCATTTGCACTTAGATCAGGAACCAGGCAAGGTTGCCCATTGTCTCCATTGCTCTTCAACATTGTAATGGGTGTTTTAGCCATTGCAATCAGGGAAGAAAGGGCGATCAAGGGTATCCACAATGGGTCAGAAGAGATCAAACTTTCACTCTTTGCAGATGACATGATTGTATATCTGGAAAACACCAGAGATTCTACTACAAAACTTTTAGAGGTGATCAAGGTCAGCAATGTCTCAGGCTACAAAATCAGCACCCATAAATCTGTAGCTTTTATATATATCAACAATAGCCAAGCCGAAAAAACAGTCAAGGACTCTATTCCTTTCACAGTAGTACCAAAGAAGATGAAATACTTGTGAGTTTACCTAACAAAGGATGTGAAAGGTCTCTATCAAGAGAACTATGAAACTTTAAGAAAAGAAATGGCTGAAAATGTTAACAAATGGAAAAATTTACCATGCTCATGGCTGGGAAGAATCAACATTGATAAAATGTCTATATTACCCAAAGCAATATATAATTGTAAAGCAATTCCTATCAAAGCTCCATTGTCATATTTTAAAGATCTCTAAAAAAATAATACTTGGTTTTATATGGAAAACCTTGAATAGCCAAGACATTACTCAGAAATAAAAACAAAGCAGGAGGAATCACGCTACCAGACCTGAGACTCTACTATAAATCAATAGTGATCAAAACAGCATGGTATTGGCACAAAAACAGAGAGGTAGACATTTGGAACAGAATAGAGAACGAAGAGATGAATCCAGCTACCTACCGTTACTTGATCTTTGACAAACCAATTAAAAACATCCAGTGGGGAAAAGATTCCCTATTTAACAAATGGTGCTGGGTGAACTGGCTGGCGACCTGTAGAAGACTAAAACTAAACCCAC
>CAUYON010005846.1:0-13761 GCA_963573935.1 Arctocebus calabarensis | reverse complement strand
TTTATATAGTGATCAAGAAAATGCCATGAAGGCTATCTGTAACAGTACAATCAAAATATTTCTGAATGTATATGAAGCACATCGTGCCCTATGATTGCACCAATGTACACAATTATGATTCAATAAAATTATAAAAAAAAATAAAAAAAAAGAAAGAGAAAAGGGAAGAGAGGCAGGGGCCATTCTGATGCCATAGTTTGAGAGGCTGGGTGCAGCCATGCCTGCAGCCATCAATTATCATCAAACTGAGCACTGTTACAGGTTGGATGGAGTCCCCCCCCAAAAGAGACATGTTGAGCTAAACCCCAGTATCTCAGAATGTGGCCTTATTTCGAAATAAGGCGATTGCAGATATTTATAGATAGGATGTGGTTATAATGGAGTTGGTGGGCCCCCTAATCTGATGACTCACAAAGAAAGGATACACTGAGTCCCAGAGATGCAGGGAAGAGGCTGTGGGTTAGACAGGGGATTGGAGAGCCATGTCTGCAAGGGATTCCTGGCGAGCCACAGGAAGCTAGGCAGAGGCAGGAAGGATCCTTTCACATGTTTTGTAGGGCGCATGCCTTGTTGGCCCCTTGATTTTAAACTTCTGACCCTCAGTACAAAGCAGGAGACAACACATTTCTGTTGTTTTAAGTCCCCAGTTTGTGTTGCTTTGCTATGGCGGCTTAGGAAGTGAATATAAGTATTTTTTTTTTTTTCAACTAATCCACTGACAGATTATAAGTACTTTTAAATTAATTCTTCTCTTTCCTTCTAAATCATCATCATCATCATTATTATCTTTTTGGCCTAAGGGACAGGAAGGGTCTAATGTTGACTATTTAAGCTGGAGCCCAGCCTCCTGTGGGCATCCAAAACTCCCACTGAATCGGCCCTGAGCTCATGGGTCGGATCGGAGTTCTGGGGCTTCCTGAGAACCAAGCTGGGCCATGCTCTCTGTCTCCCCGGGCACATGAGCCCCACTGAGGACCTGTTTATGGAAGGCACGTTCCTGTCTCCATGTGCCTGCCGTGTGTAATGTCCTCTTCCCTGGATCATGGGTGTGCCCTGTGGCTTGCTACTACCTGACAGTAATAGGGAAAAGTTAGAGGGATCTTTGCAGATGTAACTAAACCCCTGAGCAGTTTGCTTTGAGTTAATAAAAAGGAAGATTATCTGGAATGGGCCTGGCATAATCAGGGGAGTTCTTCAAAGAGGATCTGGAAGAGGAAGACTCCTGCTCATTTTCTTTCTTCTTCTTCTTCTTCTTCCTTTTTTTTTTTTTTTTGCAGCTTTTCGCTGGAGCTGGGTTTGAACCCACCACCTCCAGTATATGGGGTTGGTGCCCTACTCCTTTGAGCCACAGGTGCCGCCCCTCATTTTCGTTTTTAATTAAAAAAAAATTATTCTTAAGGGACACTGTCTTGCTCTGTTGCCTAGACTGGAATGCAGTGGTGTGATCATAGCTCAAGTGATCCTCTTGACTCAGCCTCCCAAGTAGCAGCAACTATAGGGGCCCCACCACCATGCCTGGGAAATTTTCCTACTGGCATTGAAGAAACCAGCTGCAATGACTTACACAGCTGTTGGTAGAAAAGAAGTCTACCAACAACCACATGAGCTTTGGACGGGAGCCCCCCAGGCCTCGGATGAGTCCCCAGCTCTGGCCGGCACCTTGCTCTCGGTCTTGTGAGCAGAGGACACAGCTGAAGCTGTGCCCGCAAAAACTGACAATAAATGAGTGGTTTGAGTTGCTTAAGTTTTGTGCTAAACACAAAAATGAATGTATTGTTCTATTTTAAGGAACTTTCAGGTGCCGCGGCCAAGCCTCCCTTGTCAGCGTGGGGGTGGGGAGATGGGTGGGGATGTGTGTGCAGGTGGAGGGGGACGGGCGGGTGGGTGCACAGAGCCAGGTGGGGAAGAGAAAACCACCTTGAAGGAAGCAGGGCTCTTCAGGTGGGGGAAGGGGAAGCCTGGCCAACACCTGGACTTGCCCAGCCCCGCAGTCCTGGGGAGCCTGGGGAGCACATCCCTCTACAGGTGGGTCTGGCTTTGTATCTGGCAGTTACGATCCTGGACAGAGGCACCATTCCCACCTTCTTGCAGGTGGTGTGGGTTGGAAGGAGAGAGGGCACGAGCTTGGAGGAGAAACAAACGCCTTTTGAAAGGGACAAAGATTTTTCTTGAGTGGAGGAATGATGAGGTGGGATATTTGGAATTCATAGCCAATGTTGTATTTATTATTATTATTGTTATTATTTATTTATTTATTTTTGAGACAGAGTCTCACTACGTCACCCTCGGTAGAGTGCCATGGCATCACATCTCACAGCAACCTCAAACTCTTGGGCTTAAGCAATTCTCTTGCCTCAGCCTCCCAAGTAGTTGGGACTATAGGTGCATTATTATCATTATTATTATTATTATTTGAGACAGAGCCTCAAGCTGTCACCCTGGGTAGAGTGTCGTGGCATCACAGCTCACAGCAACCTCCAACTCCTGGGCTCAAGCGAGTCTCCTGCCTCTGCCTCCCAACTACAGGTGTCCGCCACAACACCCAGCTGTTTTTTGGTTGCAGCCGTCATTGTTGTTTGGTGGGCCTGGGCTGGATTCGATCCTGCCAGCTCAGATGTACGTGGCTGGTGCCTTAGCAGCTTGAGCCACAGGTGCCGAGCCATTATTATCATTTTCAACCTTCTCTCTCACAGCCTTTCTCTCATTCCAGCAGCCAGGTTCTTGTGTCCTCCTTGCTTCCAGAAAGGAAGGCACAGAAGCCATCACAGACTCTACTTGGCTTTGAAGCTGACTAAGATTAGCCCCTTGCAGGAGTCATAGAAGAGTTGGGGTGTAGGGAAAGGTTGGGCCACAGGTGAGTAAGAACAAAGCCCCCCCGTCCTCCAGTTCCCTGAGCTGTCAGAGACAGGAGGTGAAGCAGCAAGAGAATCCCCCATAAAGGGGCTTTCTGTCCTTCTCCCTGACAGAGCTACAGAGAAACAGAAGCAAACCCCACCCTGCCCCCCAAATCTATGGAGTCTGAGGGCAGACAGGCCTGAGCCCCATGTCATGGAACAAGCCTTGGGAACATGGCAAGACCCTGACGGCACAGAATTGTGTCGTTTGCCACCACCCCCACAGCCTGGTCCAAAGCAGATGCTCAAACGATATTCCCTGAATAAAAGAGTGAATACAGCTCTCCAAAAACCTCTTGGGGATGACTTCCTCATCCTCGCACAGGGACTGCTGCTGAGGGTCACATGATCCTGTCCCCGGGGGAGGGTTCAGCTATCTACACACCTGACAGCCCCACAGGCGTGTGGAGGGGTCCCACTGGCCCTGCTTTCCAGAGTGGGGATGGGCTCCAGGGAGACCCCTGGGCTCTGATCTGGGCGGTGACGTCTGCTGTCTATCTGAGGGAAGCTCTCCCAGGGGATCTGCCTCTGCTTGGAGCCACCTGGCCCCAGGCTGTTTGGACTCTAGACTCAGGCAGGGCTTGGTCACGTGTCTGCTTGGATCTGAGACTTGACTTGACCTGGAACTGACTGGAGCTGCACATCTGCCCACCTCACCACTTGTCTCCCCTGTTTTGAATGGCCGGGCCTTGCTCTTAAGAACACCAGTCAGTAAGTCGCTGGGCCAGGAGAGCCCCCTTGGTCACAGTCTATATCGGGCCTCCCCCTGGAATGTCATGAGGTCTTTGGGTGCTGGCGCTGCCAATTTTTATCCATTATTTTTTCTATTATAGATGATTCATTTCCACATTGGAGTCAAGCAGAGGTCGGCTTAAGCCCAGCTCATGAAGACAAATGCTGGTGGCTTCACTGGGTCCCGGGTGCCCTCTTTCATTAAAGCAACATATTTAGGATGTATATTCACTGCTTGGGAGCTCTGAGATGAGCAAAACTCAGAGGGGTTTGGAATGATTACTTAATTAGAACCAAAGACAGCCAAGGGCTGCAGGCGTGCTGGAGGGCAGGGAGGGATAGCACAGTTTCTGGAACCATCCAGGGTTGCGTTTGAATCCTGCTTTGACCCCTGAGCCGTGGTGTGATCTCGGCCTCTGATTTCCCACCTATAACGAGGGAAACTGTCCTGACTTCGTATCGTTGTTAAGAAAATTGAAGGACATGGTGATCGTGGGGCCCACTGACCATCTGCTCACACCATCATCTCAGGGCAGTGTTCTCAGCTGCGGCACTGGGCAGTGTTTGGAGACAGATTTTGGAGACATTTTTTGGTTGTCACAATGGGAGGAGGCGTTGCTACTGGCTAGTAGGGAGAGGGCAAGAATATCAATAAACACTGCAGAGTGCAGAATGGTCCACACAGCGAAGAATGATCCAGCCCAAATGCCAACAGTGCCGAGACAGAGAAATAGACGCTAATGTCGAAGAAGAGCAAATGTTCACCAGCTCAAGAAATGGTGCATCCAGTTATAAAGAAGAGGCACAAGGGAACATGTTGTTTCCGCCGTGAGCAAATGAAAACATTTATTTTATTAGTGAAGGCAATGCATTCACATGGTCCAAGATTTAGAAGATATGCAAAGGTATATAGTCCAAAGTTCCCCTTTCACTCCATCCCCTTGGCCAGCCCAGTCTCTTCGCTGGAGGAACCAGTGCCGCCAATCTCTTGTTTCTTTATCCGAAAGTCTCCCTGGGTCTATTACCAGTTGTACGTACATATATATCTTATAAGCACGCAGACAGGCGCGCTATACATCTCGCCTTCATTGCTTCATCTATCTTGGAGACTGGCTTGTGTCAGGATGCAAAGAGCGCCATCGTACGGCTGTGCTGTATTTTATTTAGCCACTCTGCTCTGGATAGATACTTACATTGCTTCTGCTTTCGTTCGCTGTTAACAAACACCGATGCCGTGGATAGCTTTGTAACACGTACATCATTTTCCACTGAGCATTTATGTGTCTGTAGGACAGAGTCTCTCACAAGGGAAATTATCAAGTAGGAAAGTTTGTGCCTTTGTACTTTTATTGGGCATGCTAAGTCACCCACAGCAAATGTAGTACAGCCGTTGGCGTGGTTTCATAATTTTTTTTTTTTTTTTTTGCAGTTTTGCCTGGGACTGGGCTTGAACCTGCCACCCTGGTGCCCTACTCATTGAGCCACAGGTGCCACTTGATTTCATACTTTTTTTAAATTTGCTTTCAGTGTTTACATATCCTGACCAGAAATCTTCTGGGCAAGGATGACAGGTGGGCACACCTTGTGATATTTTGTGCCCATGATATTCCCAGCAATCAGGGATCCAGGCTGTACCCGCGGGAGATCTTTTAAGTGTTGATGCTGCGGGGAGGTAGCTTTCGCTTTCTCCAGAAAGGGACTCATCAGCTGCTGCTTGCAGGCAGTAATAGCTCCCAAATGACCCGCCCCCTGGACGAGTTTACAGGTAGGAAAATCTACATCAGCAAATTTCCCGGTGAGTGGGTGTTCAGCTTTATTTTTTAAGTTTCTGGTTGGAGAAGTGCTTTGAGAGTCTGGTGGGAGTGACAAAACCGTCTCCCCGTGAAAAGGCACCTGCAGTTTGTATATAATCTCAGAGGTTCCAGGAGCCATCCTTGGACCCCTGGAGACAATGGTCTGGTTAGTGGCGAGGCTGAGGCTTCCGGGCCCTATCTTTCCCTGGGAGCACAGCATGAGGGGTCTGTAGATGGACTCTAGGGTCAGAACACAGGTGGAACCAGTACCGTGTGCCTGGGGACACCCCAATTCCAGGTCTGGTCTCCCTACATCCTAGCTGAGCTAATGGTCAGCTATTTAGTCTCTCTGAAGCTTATTGTCTCATCTGCAGAATGGGACAATACTTGACGAAGTGCCAGGCCCCGAGCCCACGTTGGAGAAATGAAAGCTGCTTCTGTTGTGGTGGTGAAGTACTCTCTGCTTCCTGGCAGGGTCCTTGCTCCTTCCTTTTTCAGGTTGGAATCCCTTTATTTTAGTGGCCACTGGGATTCTGGAATGACCACGTCCCTGTCTCAAGGACCTTGCACATGCACTGTTCCCTTTTCTTATTCTGGTCCTTGGAAATCTCTTTCAGCTCAACAGCCCTGTCCTCAGAGGGACCTCCCTTGCCTCCCTGATATAAAGTGAATTTGCCCCTGTGGACAGCTCCGGGAAGCCGCCTGAGTTGTCATGAGATGCGTGTGTGTGTTTGGTTGTCTAATGTACAAGTGTGTCTCCCCTGCTGGACCACATGCTCCTGGTCAGCTGGGGTGACCAGTGCAGGCAAAGTCCCAGGGTCCGAGGGATCTGGGCTGGAGATACCAGGAGGAGGTGTTTGTCCTCTGGAGGGAAGCAGAGGAGAGAAACATACACAGATGCCTTCAGGGCCTGGTCAACGTGGGCCCTTCAAGCCACAGAGAGACAGCATCTGAATTCTCATCTAGGTGCACCAGGCGCCATGGGTGATATGAGGCAGGGAGTTACCTCATCTAACGGGGCCCGTGAAACCTCGATGTTTTACTATTTTTATAAAATTCTTTTAATTATTGACTTTTACAAAGCATCCCTTGGTCATGGAAAGAAAGGTAGTGGAGGGTGGGCACAGGGGACCCCTCAGGGGGCTGTGGCCCAGGTCCCAATTCTGTCTGTAGGCTGGGGCTTTGGGCTCCATGGCTGGTGGGGTCCGAGAAATGGCCCCGAGCCTCACAGCATGTTCTCAGCTAGCGCTTCTCCTGGGAGCTGACCGTGGCCTCTTAGGCCTCCTGACCTACCCTGGGCCTGGCAGGTTCCTGGGCAGCAGAGTGGCATTTACCTGAGATGGTGATGAAGTGGGACAAAGAAGTCATGGTGGCATGAGGTACTTGACCTTTATACCTTCCTAGGCTGGGTGGTCCGTGTTGGGGGTGTCCACATCTTGGGCACAGACCCAGCAGAAGCTGTTGAAGGAGATCACCAGGGGTTCGTTAAAGCTCTTCCTCCTGCAGACAGGGACAAGGACGGGGGCAGCCCAGCAGCCCAGGCAGCGGCACCAGCTGGAAGGCCCTGAGCACGGACATGCTGAGAGTGCCTGGCAAGTTCAGGGGCCCACTCCCCATTTCTCCCTTTTCTATCTGCCATGAACAAAGTCCAAATTGATAACTCTGCCTCCTCTCTGCTGTGGAAGGGAACCCTGTGGCAATATGCCACATTTTACATGATGAAAAAGTTCTGGAGGCATATGGTGGTGACAGTTGCACGTATTTAGCGCCACTGAATTGTTTGGTTGGAAGTGGTTAAAATGGTACATTTTATGTTGTGTGTATTTTAACCACAATAGAAAAAAGTCAAACTATGTGAAATATTTTGGACTTTTATACTAATTCTACCACGGTGAATATTAGTGCTTTCTGTTGCTTCGTATATCCTGTTTGTGTGGGAGAGTAGATCATTGTTCATTAGGATTATTAAAATGGCCATAATGAACCAAGTGACCACAAGGCCTGGGCTCTGTATGTGTATATATTACTCTATTTAATTTTTCTTATGTCTTAGGAATTCATGAGTTGAAAGTTCTCCCAAATCTCACTACTCAGATGAGTTTTGCTAATATTTGGGGCAAATTTTGCCAGTTTTTATTTTTATGCATATGTAATAAGGATTATATCAAACTGAGTCTGTATCCTGATGTTTTTTTCTTCATAGAAACGTGATATGTCTCCATGCCAATAGCCTTAAAAAGCATGGTTTTAAATGTCTTCACACTGACATTTATTTTTGAGCTTTCAAGAATTTATTTTATTTTTTTCTAGGATAACTTTATTTATTTACTTTTATTAAGTCATAAGCACATAGATCATGTATACATTGATGCATTTATGGGGTACAATGTCCTGATTTCTTATACTATTTGGAATGCTTACATCAAACTAGTTAATAGATTCCTTCGCCTCATTTACTTTATTATTGCGTTAAGACACTTAAACTCTATACTTAATAGATCAGACATGTACCCTTGCAATATGCACCATAGGTGTGGTCCCACCATTGCCCTCCCTCCATCAGACCTTCCCCCTCCTCTCCCATTACCCCCCCCCCCCGCCTCCCTCCTTCATCCTGGGCCATAGTTGTGATCTATCCTTCATATGAAAGTGTGAGTGCTGGGGTGGTACCTGTGGCTCAAAGGAGTAGGGCACCAGCCCCATATACTGGAGGTGATGAGTTCAAACACAGCCTCAGGCAAAAAAAGAAAAGAGTGTGAATGATTATAAATTGGTTTCATAATAGTACTGAGTACATTGGATACTTTTTCTCATTGCTCCCATTTAGACCGCCTGCTTCCCCTTGAACTTTAATGAAGAGAAGAGATACACCTGGAGCAAGAGGACTCGGGTTATAATCCCAGAGTTGACGAATTATCAACCAAATCCTGCCTATAACCTGTTTTTGTATGGCCCTAGAGTTACAAATAGTTTTTAACATCTTTAGAAGTTTGTAAAAAAAAAAAAAAAAGAATATGGGACCAAGATTTGCAAAGCCTAAAATATTTAATGTCTAGCACTTTACAAAAAAAGTTTTCCTACCTCTGATCTATATGCAGGTACATGGATGACATTTACAGTGGCACTTTTAGAAAGAGCTATGAATTGCGTGCCTGAAGGTGTCACCAATAGATTTCCAGTGACAAGACGGTGACAGGAGGTGGTAGCCTGTCCAGGTGTTTAGGTGAAGTTTGGGGAAGGTTTTGTCTTGATGTTGGTAGACAGGGAGATCCAGATGACATGAGCCCATTTCTCCCTTCCAGGTTTTTGTGTTGGCTGAATATTTGGGGTGAGGGGGTGGAGTGTCAATGAGCTCTGTTTTGTATTTGTGGACTTCGCTTCTTTTAATTAGTGTGGTGTTTTGCTAGATGAGGGGATTTCATAGCATTTTTTTTTTTTTTTGAGACAGAGCCTCAAGCTGTCACCCTGGATAGAGTGCTGTGGCATCACAGCTCACAGCAACCTCCAATTCCTGGGCTCAAGTGAGTCTCCTGCCTCTGCTCCCAAATAGCTGGGACTGCAGGCACCTGCCACAACCCTCAGCCATTTTTTGGTTGCAGCCGTCATTGTTGTTTGGTGGGCCCAGGCTGGATTCGAACCCACCAGCTCAGGTGTACATGGCTGGCGCCTTAGCCCACTGAGCCACAGGTGCCGAGCCAATTTCATAGATTTTGTGATAACCATGCAGTGTCCTGGTTAAGAGTGTCTTGAAGCCGGCCAGAAATGAGGTTTGCACCTCAGCTTTACAGCTTACTGTCTATGACAACTTGGGATAAGCAAGTCCATAACCTCCCTAAGCCTGTTACATGTTTCATGGGGTTATGAGCGCTGATGAAGTATCCAATGTACTCAGCCCTACTACGAAGCTAATTTATAGCTTTCATATGAAGGCTAAAACCCAATTATAGCACAAGAATATGTGGAAAAGGGCAAGGGAGGGGAGAGGAGGGGGAAGGGTGGGTGGAGGGAGGGTGATTGGTGGGATCACACCTATGGTGTATCTTAGAAAGGTACAGGTGAAACTTACTAAATGCAGAAGACCACTGTCTTCATATAGGGAATAAGAAAATGCCATGAAGGCTATGTTAAACAGTTTGATGAAAATATTTCAGATTGTATATGAAGCCAGCACATTGTGCCCCATGATTGCACTAATGTGCAAAGCTTTGATTTAATAAAAATTAAAAAAAAAAGAAATGTGCTGGCAGGAATTCTTACTGCTCATGGGATTTCCATGTGCCCTTCCACATTTCCCAGCCCATCTGTAGTTAGATGGGCCCAGGACCAGGGAGGTCCCATGCTCTGAGAGTTGCATATATCACTTCCAGTCTGGAGTTTCAAAGGCTGGTGCGTAACCAATCATCCTTTCTCTCATCTCCTTCCACAGTCTCTGTGGAAGGAGCCTGGTGTTAAGAAATTTCCATCATTCTGGGGTCTCTGAGTGGCCCCGTGGAGCATACCAGACCCAGTCAACCCGTGGTAGACATGGAATGTGAAAAAAATCTCCATGGTTCCTGAGCCACCAAGAGTTTTGGGTGAATTTGTTACTATAGCATAACCTACTTTAGCCTGGCTGAGGCAGGCTGCCATGTAGAGCACTTAAGTTGGTCCCTAGTAACGTAAATGCTCAACAGACGTGTTTTGCTTTGATAGGATGGTAAAAATACCCCTGAAAGTTTTGTTATCTGATCTCATAATACCCATGTTGTTATTTTGTAATCAGACAAATTGGACTTGATATTCCCTCCAACACGTGGGAGGGACAGATGACTGAGGGACAATAAAGTGTCATTATCTTTAGTGTGTGTCCCTGGATACCCTTGGTGGCAATGAACAACATATGGTACTCTGAGATAACCAGGTCTGAAGGGCAGTGGCTGATTAAAAACATGCAGTGGGGAAAAGATTCCCTATTTAACAAATTGTGCTGGGTGAACTGGCTGACGAACTGTAGAAGACTGAAACTGGATCTCTCGCCATTAACTATGATAGACTTTCACTAGATCAAAGATTTAAACTTAAGGCATCAAACTATCAAAATATTAGAAGAAAGTGCAGGGAAAACTCTTGAAGGAATCAGCCTGGGTGAATTTTTTATGAGGAGGACTCCCGAGGCAATTGAAGCAATATCAAAAATACACTACTGGGACCTGATCAAACTAAAAAGCTTCTGCACTGCTAAGAACACAGTAAGTGTAGCAGGAAGACAGCCCTCAGAATGGGAGAAAATATTCTCAGGTTATGCCTCAGACAAAGGTTTAATAACCAGAATCCACAGAGAACTCAAACGTATTAGCAACAAAAGGACAAGTGATCCCATCTCAGGGTGGGCAAAGGACTTGAAGAGAAACTTCTCTGAAGAAGACAGGTGTATGGCCTACAGACACATGAAAAAATGCTCACCATCCTTAATCATCAGAGAAATGCAAATCAAAACTACTTTGAGATATCACCTAACTCCAGTCAGATTAGTCCACATAACAAAATCCCAAAACCAGAGATGCTGGTGTGGATGTGGAGAAAAGGGAACACTTCTACATTGCTGGTGGGAATGCACACTAATACATTCCTTTTGGAAGGATGTTTGGAGAATACTTAGAGATCTAAAAATAGATCTGCCATTCGATCCTATAATTCCTTTATTAGGTACATATCCAGAAGACCAAAAATCACATCATAGTAAAGATATATGTACCAGAATGTTTATTGCAGCCCAATTATAATTGCTAAGTCGTGGAAGAAGCCCAAGTGCCCATTGACCCACGGATGGATTAATAAATTGTGGTACATGTATACCATGGAATATTATGCAGCCTTAAAGAAAGATGGAGACTTTACCTCTTTTGTGTTTACATGGATGGAGCTGAAACATATTCTTCTTAGTAAAGTATCTCAAGAATGGAAGAAAAAGTATCCAATGTACTCAGCCCTAATATGAAGGTAATTTATAGCTTTCATATGAAGGCTAAAACCTAATTATAGCACAAGAATATGGGGAAAAGGGCAAGGGAGGGGAGGGGAGGGGGGAGTATGGGTGGAGGGAGGGTGATTGGTGGGATCACACCTACGGTGCATCTTAGGAGGGTACTGGTGAAACTTACTAAATGCAGAATACCAATGTCTTCATATAGTGATAAATGCCATGAAGGCTATGTTTAACAGTTCGATGAAAATATTTCAGATTGTATATGAAGTCAGCACATTGTGCCTCATGATTGCACTAATGTACACAATTAAGATTTAATATAATTAAAAAAAGAAAAACAAAATAAAGGGCAGTGGCTGGCGACCTCAGGACTGAGACTATCCAAGGCTGGGCATTCCCTGATCTGGGGATGACCTTGAGCCCTTGGTGGGTAGATTCTCACTTCACTAAGTGTTTTGGCCCTTTGAGAATTGCATGCTAATCAGGTCTATCTAGGGACCATCCATACACATGTCTATATTCTGAAAATACAGTAAAAACAGCCAGATGTCATGTGACACTCTGTCATTACCACTGAAACGTCCCCAAAGTCCAACAGTTTGTTGTAATCAGCAGGGTTTAGTGGAGGTGGCCAGCTGGGGAGAGGTTGTCATAGTTGCTGCAATGCAATGGTCACAGCCTCGGGATGTGTCTTGGTCTCTGGTGAGTTGTGGTTTGAAAGGAATAAATCCATCACTTACTTTATAATATTTATCGAGCACTTTGGGTGGAGTGAAAGATGAAACATGGGGGGAGTGTAAATCTCTGCCTGCCATTATTTTTTCCACGTTGTCCTAGTACTCAGCTGTAGGACATGTCGGTTTTGAGGCCCCAGGGTTCCAGAAACATCTCCAACTCATGCTATCCTCACGCAGATTCGACCTTGTAAGTCCAGTAGAGCTGCCGCTGACCCTTCTTTTGAAGGGGTGCTATATTGGGCATGGGGAACTGCTACGGAAGTGCAGTGTGTCTGTGAAACTAAAGGTTGATTAGAGAAGCCCATTAAACTTGGTTAAGAAGTCTATGTATTGGGCGGCACCTGTAGCTCAAAGGAGTAGGGGGCCAGCCCCCTATGCTGGAGGTGGTGGGTTCAAACCCAGCCCTAGCCAAAAACTGCAAAAAAAGAAAAAAAAAAAAGAAGTCTATGTATTTATGACATAGACACTGGGGTGGTGATGGGGAAATTCCTAAACACATTTCAGGAATTATCCAAGAAGAAGTAAAAAGAGTTCTTGATTGTAGGTCACAGAAATTCATTTTACTAGTATAGGTAAGAAAAGTGATCATGTTTTAGTCTGTTGCTTCTTGCCACCCTGAGCCTGAAGCAGACGCTGAAACAAGGCCGGGATTGCAAATGGTTTATTTGGGAGGTCCAATGGCAGAGCGGGGAAGTGATTCCAGAAGGAGAAGGTGGCTTCTTGGAGTTTCAGCGAGCTGATTACTACTCTGGGAAATTAGTGCTCGACCCTGCTGGGTCCTCTGGGAGATGATGTGGCATATACTTCAAAGTTGTTCCATCCAAGGGGCAGAGACACAGAAGCATTTGTACCTTTCATTCATCACTGGCTAAGGGCTGCTGCCAGGGCATCGACTCTCTGGCACCTCTGACGTACCCCGTACCCGACTTTGAGAAAGTTCCCGGGGGGCAGTCTTGGGCACACACAGTGGGGAGCATGCACTAAATAGGTAACAAGGGGCTCTGGGGTGTGTGTCTACCACAGGCATTTTGGGGATGATTTCCTATGTCATCAAAGTCACTCTGCCAAAAGGCACAGGTGCAGCTGGGTGCCAGGAAGCAGGGATGGTCACACCCTCCAATCTCTCTCCCCATCTCTGCTTTGTCCGTAGACTGGCTTAGTTTTCTCTCACTTAGGCCTCGTTTTCTCTGTAAAGTGAGGAATGTGACCACAAAGTCTCCATAGTTCCTGTCATCACACAGGAGTCTCTTGTTCCAGGTTGAGTTTGGAAAAAAGAATTTAAGGGAAGAATTTTGATTAGTCTACTTGGGCCAGATACTCAACCCTGGACTGATCAACTGTGGCTGGTGCAGGGGTCATGTAAGAACGTGACAGTCCCCACCAGAGCCCTGTGACTGCAGTGCAAATCTCCATGGAAGGGAGAGATGGCAGGTTGAAAAAGCAAATGTGTGATGCAAGGAAAGGATTAGGAGATGTTCCGTGTTAAAGCTGTTAATTTTTTTTTTTTTGAGACAGAGCCTCAAGCTGTCACCCTGGATAGAGTGCTGTGGCATCACAGCTCACAGCAACCTCCAATTCCTGGGCTCAAGCAAGTCTCCTGCCTCCGCCTCCCAAGCAGCTGGGTGCCCGCCACAACACCC
>CAUYON010005838.1:0-13650 GCA_963573935.1 Arctocebus calabarensis | reverse complement strand
AAAGCTTGGCGCCTGTGGCTCAGTGGGCTAAGGCGTCAGCCACGTACACCTCAGCTGGCGGGTTCGAATCCAGCCCGGGCCCGCCAAACAACAATAACAGCTGCAACCAAAAAATGACCGGGCGTTGTGGTGGGCGCCTGTTGTCCCAGCTATTTGGGTGGTGTAGGAAAGCTCCACGCTTGAACCCAGGTGTTGGTGGTTACTATGAGCTATGATGCCACAGCAATCTACCCTGTGTAATGGCTTGTGGCTCTGTCTAAAAAAAAAAGGAAAGAAAGAAAGAAGTTGAGACTCATCTTGAGAATTTTTGTTCAATTTGTTAGATGTGACAAGGTACTGTCATTTGTGATAAAAAAAAAAAAACTCTCCTCTTTTTTCCTTTGAGATACATACTAAAAAGTATTTAAACTAAACAGGAAGAGAACTCTAAAGGGATTGAATATTTAATACAGTTAATTTAAAAATGCATACCCATGGCTTGAATCACTGAGTTTTATTTTGTTTTGTTTTTTGAGACAGAGTCTCACTATGTCACACTCAGTGGAGTGCTGTAGCGTCACAGCTCACGGCAACCTCAAATTCTTGGGTTTAAGTGATTCTCTTGCCTCAGCCTCCTAAGTGACTGTGACTATAGGCACCCACCACAACGCCTGGCTATATTTTGGTTGTAGTTGTCCTTGTAATTTGACAGGCCCGGGCTAGGGTTCGAACCACCTGCCCAAGTGTATGTGGCCGGGCACACTAGCCACTGAGCTACAGGCATGGAGCCCGAATCACTGAGATTTTTGACTCTAAGCACAACCTTTCAGATGTGACAGAAATTATTTACACTGAAGTTCAAAGAAGCAGTAACAATAAGCTATAAGGCACGCATATCAAGAACTGACATGTGAGAAGAAGGTAAGTGATACTTGAATATCAAAAAATCATATTACCATGATTATTATTTTTTTATTACAAATAAAAAAATTATAACAGTTTTAAGTCATAAAGAATACATCTGGAGCAATAATCCATACTTTCAAGATGTTATTCTTGTAGTGGTGGTTTTCAATCTTTTGCTCTTGGCTGAATAGATTAAAGTCAAAGTTTTCAGGATCTATGAGGTGGAGCAGGCAGATGGAAAGATTTCTGCCTTTGAGAACAGGTAAAGGACGGCTCTCCATATAATTCTTCTTCATCTATATGCCAAATTGCTTAGTTCTTTATAAATTTTGGGGGGGTGTTCAATCATGAATTCTATTTTTTTTTATCATTTAGCACTCAGATGTGTTATGTGTCAATTCTAATTTAAGTTCACAAGTGTCTGATGAAAACAGAAATCAGCTCTCAACTGTACATCTGTTTCATGTATTGTGCAAGGTCTCTGCCTCCGTTTCTCAAACTGCTAACCCTCTTTTTAGCCGTTCATTTAGCTTGAAGAAATGCAAGAACAGATTTTTATTCATTTATTTATTTTGCAGTTTTTTTTTTTTTGGCCAGGGCTGAGATTGACACCGCCACCTCTGGCATATGGGGCTGGTGCCCTACTCCTTGAGCCACAGGTGCCACCCCCAACTTTTATTTTTTAAAGTCCTTTTTACCCCCTCTTGAGCAATTCTGGCAAAAGGATGTTTGGGAGTGAGGAATGGAAAGAAAGGACACGTGAGACATTGAGAAAATCCTGGTGATACAATTATGGTAGTTAAAATTGAACTTTGCAGGGGCTGTTCATGGCTTTTTCTTATTTGCATTTCACCTCTTATCAACAACAAACCCAGTGTAATTTGGCTTGTGTACACATAGGATACCTCAAAATCCTTAGAGTCAGTAGTTATTTCTTCATGCCACTAAGTTGCTTTGAATTGTTGAACATTAATCAACACTAAGGAAAACTGGGAAGTCCCAAGCAGTTGCTGATACCTTAAATGCTGACAGGATATAGCTACCAAATTCTCGGGGCAAAGATATGCTATGTTTGTATGGTGTTATTTCTAAAGCTAAAGTCGAGACATATAAGCTGATAATGAGATGATTTTTTTTTCTTTTCTTTTGAGACAGAGTCTCATTATGTCGCCCTCAGTAGAGTGCTGTGGCCTCACAGCTCACAGCAACCTCAAACTCTTGGGTCTAAGCGATTCTCTTGCCTCAACCTCAAGTAGCTGGGACTACAGGCACCTTCCACAATGCCTGGCTATTTTTTAGTTGTAGTTGTCATTGTTGTTTGGCTGGGTTCGAACCTGACAGCTCCAGTGTATGTGGCTGGCGCCCTAGCCGTTGAGCTACAGGTGCCGAATTGAATTTTTTTTTTGTTTTTCTGAGACAGAGTCTCACTCTTGCGCGAGGTAGTGCTCACAGCAACCTCAAACTCTCGGGCTTGAGCAATCCTCTTTCCTCAGCCTCCTGAGGAGCTGTGACTACAGGCATCTGCAGACTGGGTCTCATTCTTGCTCAGGCTGGCCTGGAACTCCTCAGCTCAAGCAGTCAACCTGCCTCAGCCTTCCAGAGTACTAGGATTACAGGTGTGAGCCACTGGACCCGGCCCAAGATGAAATATGTCAAATCACAACATTTTGCCAGCAGACATACTTTGTAGTTAAAATAATATTTTCTCATTCTACTTCATGTTCATAATTGTTTTCATTATTCTGTATTGGGCAGCCTTGACCTTACTCAAGCCCTCTGGTATGGTTTAAATGGCTCCTACAAAACTCAGGTAGACATTTAACGGCTAATGTAGCAGTATTAGGAGGTGGGGGCTTTTAAAGTGATAATTAGGGCTCGGTGCCTGTGGCTCAACGGGCTAAGGCGCCAGTCACATATACCTAAGCTGGTGGGTTCGAATCCAGCGTGGGCCCGCTAAACAACAGTGACGGCTGCAACCAAAAAATGGCCGGGCGCTGTGGTGGGCGCCTGTAGTCCCAACTACTTGGGAGGCTGAGGCAAGAGACTCACTTGAGCCCAGGAATTGGAGGTTGCTGTGAGCTGTGATGCCATGGCACTCTATCCAGGGTGACAGCTTAAGGCTCTGTCTCAAAAATAAATAAATAAATAAATAAAGATAAAGAGATAATTAGGTCATAAAGACTCCACTTTCATGAGTAAATTAATGTCATCATTCTGGGAGTGAGTTAGTTATCTCGGAAGTAGTTTCTTTTCTTTTCTTTTCTTTTTTTTTTTTTTTTTTAGACAGAGGCTGAAGCTTTTGCCCTGGGTAGAGTGCTGTGGCATCACAGTTCACAAGAACTTCCTACTCCTGGGCTCAAGCAATTCTCCTGCCTCCACCTCCCAAGTAGCTGGGACTACAGGTGCCCACCACAATGCTGGCTATTTTTTGGTTGCAGCCTTCATTGTTTGACGGCCCCGAGACTCAAACCCGCCAGCTCCGGTGTATGTGGCTGGCGCCTTAGCCACTTGAGCCACAGGTGCTGAGCCCAGAAGTGGTTTCTTGATGAAAAGATGAGTTCATCCCCCCCCCTTTTTTCTATCTCACCTGCTTGCTTGCTATCTTGTCTTCTTCATGGGTGAGATGACCCTCACCTGATGCCAGTGCCATGCACTTGGACTTGACAACCTTCAGAAACATAATCCAGAGAAACTTTGGTTCTTTGTCAATTACCCAGACTATGCTTTGCTGCTATAGCTGCTGACAATAGTAAGATACATTCTATTAAAATGTGGACCAAGGAAAAGAACACATGGTAAAGAGAAAAAGGTCTAAAACAAAATAGTAGTAAAATGAGTAGAAACTCTGGTGCTCCAGTGTTTAATATTCTTCAGCTATTTGTTTATCTTCACCAAACTTTATATTTTGGAATAGTAGTTAGGCCATTTAAAAAATGGGCTTACAGTCCTGTTAAGATCTGATTTGCAAAAACAAAAAGAGAAAAAAGCAATCCTGTTATATTTAGCACTGGGAAGATTATTCATAGGGTGTTGTGTACAAATTTGTTTTCCCTAATTGAAGAAAGATGTGCACAACTTGGGAATAGACCCAAAAAACCAACTAAAACATTTAGAGGCTAGAAAATAAGCCATATGGAATTTATCACATAGACTCACCAAATGGGAAATGATCAATGTTGATTTCATTAATCATTACAATGTTATTTGTCATAGCAAGAAGATTGAAAACCATCTAAAAGTTCATTAATATGAGATTGGCTAAATGAATAATAGCATATTTATACAATGGAATTCACTACAGGTGTAAAAAAAGATTGAGGAAACTATGTTCTATTTATGTTACAAAAAGATCACTAAGATTTATTGGTAAGCAAAGCAAGCAAGGTGCACAGCTGTGTATGCAGTGTGCTGCATGATGTTAAAAAATAAAAAAAGCTGTCGGCTCAGCGCCCGTGGCTCAAGCGGCTAAGACACCAGCCACATACACCTGAGCTGACGGGTTCGAATCCAGCCCGGGCCCACCAAACAACAATGACGGCTGCAACCAAAAAAATGGCCAGGCATTGCATTGTGGCGGGCGCCTGTAGTCTCAGCTACTTGGGAGGCAGAGGCCGGAAACTCGCTTGAGCCCAGGAGTTGGAGGTTGCTGTGAGCTGTGATGCCACTGCACTCTACCCAGGGCGACAGCTTCAGGCTCTGTCTCAAAATAAATAAATAAATAAATAAAAATTAAAAAAAGCAAAGGGCAGTGCCTGAGGCTTAAAGGAGTAGGGCGCCAGCCCTATATACCTGAAGTGGTGGGTTCAACCCCAACCCTGGCCAAAAACTGCAAAATAAATAAATAAATAAAATAAAAATTAAAAAAGCAGTGACATGATACATACAAGGACTCACATTTAAGTTTTTGTTTTTGTGGTTTTTGGAGACAGAGTCTCACTTTGTTGCCTTGAGTAGAGTGCTGTGGCATCATAGTTCACAGCAACCTCAAACTCCTGGGCTCAAGCTGTCCTCTTGCCTCAGCCTCCTGAGTAGCTGGCACCACAGGCATCCACCACAATGCCCAGCTAGTTTTTCCATTTTTAGTAGAGACTAGGTCTCATTCTTGCTCAGTCTGGTCTCAAACTCTAGAACACAAGCTATCCACCCACCTAGGATGAGCTACAGTGCTCAGAGGTCATTTAACTTCTTTTTTGTGTTTGTATTATAATTTTATTCAAATTAATATGAGGGTACAATATTTAGGTTACATTCTTCTCACTTCCAGGATAAAATTCTGCTTGTAGAAAAGTCCCTCACCCAGGAGGTATGTTACACACCCTTGCCATGTGCGCAGCAGGTGAGATCCCGCCCTGCCCTCATCTGCCACCTGTCCTCACCCTTCCCCCTCCCACTTCCCTCTACCCCTGAACTGGACTATAGTAACATTTTATTGTTCTTAGGAACATGCAATTATTTATGTATTGATTTCATATTAGTATGGACTACATTGGATATTTATTTTTCCATTCTTAAGATACTTTACTATGAAGAATGCATTTCAACTCCATCCAGGTAAATGTAAAAGATGTAAAGTCTCTATCTTTTTTAATGGCACCTGTAGTCCCAGCTACTTGGGAGGCAGAGGCAGGAGAATCACTTGAGCCCAGGAGTTGGAGGTTGCTGTGAGCTGTGATGCCACTGCACTCTACCCAGGGCGACAGCTTGAGGCTCTGTCTAAAAAAAAAAAAAAAAAAAAAAAGCTATGCACTGATGCCGGCCCGTGGTCCACCCTTCAAAGTACTTTTACTAGGCTCACTTTGCGAACTTCATTGTCAAACCTCATATATTTATATCTGCTTGTGAATAAATAAAAATAGTCTCTGTAAGTAGACACATGAGATCAATAACAGTGATTGCTTATAAAGGGGAGGCATGAGCTGGAGGGATAGTGACGGTGTAAAGAGACTTTATTTATTTTCTAAAGAGACTTTTTATTTTGTAGGTTTATATTCTTTTCTATTTTTGATTCTTTCAAATGTATTACTTATTTTATTTAGCTTGGAGGCAAGGGTCTCATTCTGTTGCCTCGACTAGGGAGTGCAGTGGTGTGATCATAGTTTATTGCAACCTCAAACTCCTGGGCTCTAGCAATGCTCCTGCTTTCCAAGTAGCTGGGACTATGGCACACAAGCCACTACACCTGGCCCTGAATGTGTTAGTTATTTTGAAAACCAAATATAGCTACAGTGCCTTGTACCTGTAATCCTAGGCTTTAAGGCCAAGGCTGGAGGATTGCTGGAGCTCAGGAGATCAGAACCAGCCTAGACAATGTAATGAGACTCTGCCTCTACAGTAAATTTAAAAATTGGCTGGTCGTGGTCCTGATCCTGTAGTCCTGACTCTCAGAAGACTAAGGCAGGAGAATCACTTGAGCCCAGGAATTCAAGGCTGAAGTGAGCTAGGATTGGGCCACTGCATTGGGATCTTGTCTCTAAAAAAATAATTAAAAACTTCCAAACAGATAATGTTAAGTGAACAACAAAAAAGAACAGAAACAATATAAAGAATGATTAGAGGGATGAGGATTTAACAATGCATCTTGTCTAAGCATCTCCACAATCAGTGTTAATTTTCGCATGGATAACTCAGTTGCAAAGACACAGAATGAATGAACGGATTGTGCTGAAACACAATTCATTCATGATTCAAAGACATGGCCCTAGTTCAAAAAGAAGATTGAATTAGGAGCTGATTTTTTTTTTTTCCAAACTGACAAAGAATTAGTCAATGATAGAATAATACAATTCACTACTCCCTGGACTTAACAATGCTTGCAGAGTACTTTATGGCTTGCCAACTACTTTCAGCTAGATATATCATCTAATTTGATCCATCTTTCTAAAAACACTATTTCTACTTTTATTTTACAAATAAGAAACGGAAATAAAGAAAAGAACATTCGTTGATGGCCTTGACTGCTAGAACATGATATTTGAAATTGGGACTAGCTTGAAAAATGAGAGGCGTCTGATCACTAAGGGCTTGCCAAGTCATTGACTTTATAGCATGTGAATTCTCTCCTTCTGCTTTTTGCCCTGAGTTATTTCTCAATTATCAACTTTACTGCTTTCTGAGCTGGAGACTTAGCGGTATTTCTGAGTCATCTTGTTTCTTTGTAGTAAAAGGCAAAGGAAGGGAAACCTTTTTTTTTTCTTCCATCCATTTGATCTTAAATTTTAATGTCCATAAGAGCCGCAAAGAAAACTTATTAGAATGCAAATCCTTGGCACCCCTCTCCAAAAATTCTGATTCCCTCGGTCGTAGATGGAGCCTGAGAATATGCTTTCTCTTACAAAGGCAACATCGCTCTGAATGATTTGTTCAACAACTTGTGAGATTATTTGTAACTGGTAACTCTGTGCTGCTGATTTAAATCCAGGAGCCTTCCCAGATCCTCTTTCCAAGCTCATTATTGCTAATACAGAGAGGAAAGGACGAGGAGCTGTGAGTGTTGATTAGCCTCTAGAGAGTTGAAGAGAAACCTGGGGTGACAGCACATCAAGCTAATATTTGTGTACCACTCAGGGGACAACACGAAATGAAGATGAATCAGATTTACTGTATTTCTTTTACTTCTGAAACTCTGACAGTGTGAGATTGAATTTGTCTTCAGGGGCCTGAACAAGCTGCCTATTTGCTTCTAGGGAGAATTTTAAGTGTTGACCATGCCTATTAAAGACGTAAGTGGTTTGAGATTTGGTTACCCGGGTGATCACCTTCTTCTTCTGCAGTGCTGTGGCCTTTGGGATCTAGAAGGGCAGGTCTACTTAGGGTTCCCAAGTACCACCTGCAGCCGAGAGAACAGCCAGCACAGAGGCCTCATGACAGACAACCTTGTTTACATAGCTTCCTACTCCAGTCCTGCTGAATCCTCTAGTTGGGCTTCTTACAGAGTTTGGGGCCAACATTCATCTTGCTTCAGCTGGCTCCTCTATAAGAGAGTATTTTGTGAAAGCTGCTTTAAAATTATTTGAAATGGCTTAATGCCTAAAGCACACATTTGTCATTTGCTGAAGGCTTTTATGGTTTTACATAACGTACCGAATGTTTTTAACTTTGTACTTATGGCCCAAGGCAGTTTTTGCAGAGAACATAGTTTTATTAATTGAAATAATAAATACTTTATAGGTGTTGTAACAAAATGCGGTGATTTAAAGTTTAAATGCTATATTGAGTCATTCTAGGATAGCCACAGAACCCACCTCTGTAAAAGCCAAATGGAAAAAATTTAGAGGGAGAATGAAACCAATGAAAAATTAAATCACAGTGCACTAGGTGAGAGCATGGAAATGATGGAAAGGATTGTAAAAGAAATCTCATGAGTTTGGGGAAGATGTATTCACCAGAAATTTCATTTGCTAACTGCTCTTCCTTGATTCAAAGATTACCAGGTGTCAACTTAGCTGTCTACACTGTGTTTCCGCAGAGCATGAGTTTTCCAAGAGTGGCATTCATTCTGAGCTGGGATCCCTTATTAGCCTTCTGGAGTCACTTAATACCTATTGGCTAATTCCCTGCTCACTGTACTCATGAATTAACCATTGGTCTTCTTTCCAAAAAGCAAACAGATAGATGGAGTAACTGGAAGTTTGTCTAAGTATGAAACTGAAGTCTCTATTACATTTACCTCAGATCCTTAAATTCTTGTCTTTCACAAATAAGAATTTGTGAAACAAGGAAGTTTAGATGGGTGGATCTACTTCCCTCGCTTGGTAAGATTGTAACTGAACATTTTTTTTCTTTTTTTTTGAAACAGAGTCTCACTTTGTCGCCCCCAGTAGAGTGCTTGGAGTGCGTGGTATCATCACAGCGCACAGCAACCTCTAATTCTTCGGCTCAAGCAATTCTCTTGCTTCAGCCTCCCAAGTAGCTGGGACTATAGGTGCCCGCCTCAACGCCCAGCTACTTTTAGAGCTGGGGTTGGGGGGGGAGGGTCTTGCTCTGGCTTAGGCTGGTCTCGAACCTATGAGCTCAGGCAATCCACCCACCTCGGCCTCCCAGAGTGCTAGGATTACAGGTGTGAGCCACCACGCCCGGTGTTACTGAACATTTTACAATGGCTCAGAGGTGTAGGCCAGGGCAGAGCCAGAGTGCTGGCCAGAAATAGCTATCTCTGGTGGAGAGGCCTCTGATAACCTTCATCATTCACGTCTTACCCATAGTTTCCTCATCCAGAGATGCACCTGAAAATATTTCTCAAAGCTAGAAGATAACTGGGTAATTTGGAGAGCTATGACCATAGCTGCTACCGCCTAATTACAGACCAGAATATCAATAGTGACTCACAGAAATCGGAGATGTTCCGTATCTGTGCTGCCAATATGGCAGCCACTAGCCACATGTCATTATTGAGCTCTTGAAATATTCCTCGTGTGACTGAGGAATTTTTAATTATTATTATTTTATTTATTATTTTCGTGAATTCAACTTAAATTGCAGCCGGGGGCAGTGGCTCACACCTGTAATCCTAGCACTCTGGGAGACTGAGGCGGGTGGATTGCTTGAGCTCAGGAGTTCAAGACCAGCCTAAGCAAAAGTCAGACCACATCTCTACTAAAATAGGAAGACTAGCCTGGCATGTGCCTCCTATACTTGGGAGGCTGAGGCAAGAGGATTGCTCGAGTCCAAGAGTTTGAGGTTGCAGTGAGCTGTGATGATGGCATGGCACTCAATCCTTGGTGACAGAGTGAGACTCTGTCTCAAATAAACAAATTTAAATTGCCACATGTAACTAGTGGCTACTATATTGACCAGGGCAGTCCCCAACTTCCAGGTGAATTTTCCAAATATAAGACACCAAGTCCAGGTTTCTTGACTGGTTGAGTATTACAACCTTGACCCTCCTTGCTGACTCCTGAGTTTGAACCCAAAGTAAAAGTAGGTGGTTGGAAAATAGAAGAGTGGAGAGAAAAAAAAAATACCCTCATCTATTATTAAGGTTTAAAGAGGACACATATACAATTCTGAACCCACTAGATCAGAAAGAAAAATGTATTCAATCATCTTAAAATGTGGCATCTATACAATGCCAACAAACTATTTTGTTTTTTTAAACTCTAAACTGAATGGAGTGAATGGGCAGATGAATTTGGCATTACATAACATGGTGAAATATAAATGAAGAACAAACACCAGGCAGGTCTAAGTGAATGTGGATTAAATTAAATATTTACACCTTACACAGCAGATCTTTTGTGAAGGGCAAGTTTATAAGACAGAAGCTTCGACAACAAAAGGGGGTAGAAATGGTTTTATTTGTGTCAGATCTGCCGTTTAACACCTACGCCAAAGGTGATCCAACCCAGTTGCAATTTAAGTACCACAAAGTAAAGTTATCCAATTGTTTTAAATTACATTTGTATAGCTCAGAGCCTGTATTACGGTGTTTTTATGGTGCTGTCGGGGCTGGCAGGTTCGAACCCGGCCCAGGCCAGCTAAAACAACAATGACAACTGCAACAAAAAATAGCCAGGTGTTGTGATGGGCACCTGAAGTCCTAGCTACTTGAGAGGCTGAGGCAAGAGGACCGCTTAAGCCCAAGATTTTGAGGTTGCTGTGAGCTGTGATGCTACAGCACTTTACTGAGAGCAACATAGTGAGACTCTGTCTCCCCCCCAAAATTACATTTGTATGTATAAATGAATAAAAAACGGGAGGTATATAAACCAAAAAATGTTGACAGTGGTTATTTCTGTTATGCTAGTTATGTTATTGTTATTCTTGCCTTTATTATTTTCTGTTTTCTCCAGACTTTTCAGCAACAAGCTGGAACATTTTTTAAGAACACGTTTTTTCTCAATAAGGTGCAGGGATAATAAACATTCATGTGCCTGTTACCCAGCTTGAACAATTGTTCAATCAACGAATTAATGACAAATTGTACAAATTAATGACAGATTGTTCATAATTCATTATATTTGCCTTCAATATCTCTTTCTCTTAAGAAATAGAATGCTATAGTTAATATCTGAAGTCCCCACTGAACCTATTCCCAGTCTCATTATACCTTTCTCCCCAGGAGTAACCTTTAGCATGAATTTAGTATGTTTTCCTACCCATATGAAACACTCCTACGGATGTATAAATTGTGAACCTCGTGTAGTAATATTGTTTTGCGGGTTTTAAAATTCATGATAATACTGCATATAGTTCTGCAAGTTACTCTTTTCATTCACTCTTATGTTTCTGGGAGATATTGAAACATATATAAATATCTTAATTCGAAAAATTACTTTTTCAAAGGTGCTTTATTAAAAACCAGCACTACAATAATAAAAAGAAACCCTTTTTGGGAACTCAACAATGTGTATTTTTGTGTTTCTTCCTTAGAGCTTCACAAAAGTCCCAGGAAGCAGATATTATTATTAAGACAACTTAATGGATAAAGAAATATAATTCAGAAAGTTCAGGGACAGAACCTGAAATCAAACGGTGCCTTGGATAGTTGTGATTTTGGGTTTTTGTTTTGCCTTAAGAGCTGCCAGTGGGGAGGAAAGAGTGTTGGGTGAATTTCTCCCTTGTTGAGCAAAGAAAAAGTAAGAGTCAAGAAATCAGGAAGGGGGGGCGGCACCTGTGGCTCAAAGGAGTAGGACACTGGCCCCATATGCCAGAGGTAGCGGGTTCAAACCCAGCCCCGGCCAAAAACTGCATAAAAAAAAAAAATCAGGAAGGGGAAGAAAAATAGAGTAAATGAGATTAGGAGCGAAAATACTAAGCTGGAGCCTTGTTGGTTCAGTGTAGAAAGGTGCAGGGAAATAAATGGAGAGAAAAATATTCATTTGGGTCAAGTATGGTGGGTCCCTAAATTTCACCTTGGATGTTCACAGGGAAAGGACAGGCCAAGGTTTGTGAAGATTTGGAGAAGCAGCTTAGGTATCATTACACCCCCACGTCTTTCAGCGCCCCTGTGGGGAACCCCAGGGTTGGAGGGTGGGGCTGAAGGCAGCCCTTCCCTTCCCCCAGAGCAAGGTTTCCCAAAATACAGCTGGCACCAAAGATAATTTTAGATCTGACAGTAATAGGCATTACTTGAAATGGCAGAGTATGAAAGTGAGATCTTTTGAAGTCGTTTTAATCCTTCTCTACTCAGTTTATTGAACAGTCTGAACCAAGTGAGATAACCAAATGAAATGTTTTCTTTTGCCTAATTAACCACACTCAATCTTACCCTTATTGTGGGGAAGAAAGATTAATTTCTCATTCGCAAGATTTCCCATATTCTTGGTAAGCCATACTTGAGGAAAGGTAAGGTTTCCTCTACTACCCCATGGGCAGAATCCATCAATGTCTGATCTGACTTTCTTTTTTAATAAGAAAAAGCCAGTGTAAGTTTTTGATCTATTCAAATCAATCCTAGCCTCATGCCTTTCTCCATCCCCACAGGGTCCTTTGTCCTGTAGGAAAAGGGGACAAATGCCTCCTCCTCCCAGAGAGGGGCCATGTTGCTGCCCAGGGCATGGGAGCTCTGATTCTCACGTGGAGTGAGTGTCCCTCACAGGCCACGTGGCTCCTCCCCTGGGAGGGTGGACACTTCAACTGTCCCTCTGCTCCGGTTCTGAGGGTCTTGACTGTGTGGCACAACATCTGAACTCCAGGACGTGCACACAGGGGCTCCCGAGGCCTCCCTTTCCACAGTCCGCCTGGGGGGCAGCGCCTTCACTATCCCAGCCTCTGAGCCACTCTCTCGGGCGCCCTCAGAGCCTCGGGGAGCAGATAGAAGGCCACCTCCAGAGGGACCTGTACAGACGGCCCTGTCCTGCTGCTTCATCCCTGGCCAGGCCTGGTGATCCCGGCCCGGCCCTCTGCCCAGCCCCTGTCTCTGGGGGGCTCTGCTCATGGACATATCGCAGATAATGAGAAAGTGGCAACAGCAGGCTCAGCGGCCTCAGATAAGCCCCAAGAAGCTCTCTGGCCTCAAGTGATCTTGCTGTGTGTAGAGGTGGGGTGTGCCTTGGCGCCCAGCTGCCAGCGTACTCACATCTAGCAAGGCTCCTCCTTTAGGCAATGACGTCCCCTGAGCAGACTGTGGCTTTCCTCGTGCTTATTTTCATAGCATAGTTGTGTTTTGCTTCTTGACAAGGGTGTTTCTGGGCAGTGCATCGAGGTGGCTGCGTGCAGACTGCGGAGTGTGCTCACACCAACCCGGATGGGGTACCCCACTGCACAGCTGGGCCCCACCGCACGGCCTGTGGCTCCCAGGCTGTAACCCTGCACCCCACGTTACCGCACTGAACATTGCAGGCAGCTTTAACACATACCTAAGTGTCTGTGTATCTCAGCATATTTGAACAGGGAAAAGGTGCAGTGAAAATACAGTGTGAAAGATGTTGAAAATACAGGGCACTTACCGTGAATGGAGCTTATAGGACTGGAAGTTGCTAGGTGGTCAGTGAGTGAATGTGAGCCTAGGAAGTTACCAGACATTACTGTGGGCTATATAGACACTGTACACTTAGGCTGCCCTAAATGTATAGAACAAGAAAAAAATTTTGAGATAGAATTTTGTTTTTTTATTTAATTTTTTATTTTTAATTAAATCATAACTTTGTACATTGGTTCATTTTATGGCGTTCAAGGTACTGCTTCGATATACAATGTGAAATGCTTACGTTGAACTAAGTAACACATCCATCACAATTATACTAATCTCTTAATAGTTTTGAAATGTACCATTGCATCATGCACATTAGGTGAGGTCTCCCCAAATACCCTTCTTCCTCCCATATC
>CAUYON010005833.1:0-17270 GCA_963573935.1 Arctocebus calabarensis | reverse complement strand
ACACCAAGAAGGCCCCCAGTTTTGCAGGCAGTAGCACTGTACAGGTCCTTGGCAAAACTCTAGGGGAAAAGGTACAGACACCAGTCCCAGCTTTCAGGCAAAGGACTGGTCAATCACTACCCCTAGAACCCCCAACCCAACTTATCCTTATCTACTCATCCAGCCAAATGGTGCAAAATAATCATGGGGCAGAATCAGAGGAAAACCTCTGGAAACATGAACAACCAGAGTAGATCAACCCCCCCCAAGGAACAATTTGTTGGACATAAATGATGATTCTATGCATAAACAGATGGCTGAGATGTCAGAAATTGAATTTAGAATTTGGATTGCAAACAAGATCAATAAAACAGAGGAAAAGTTGGAATTAGAAATTCTGGGAGCATTTCAAAAATTGTCTCAAGAAGTCAAGGAATTCAAAGAACAAATGACCAAAGATTTTGACAAATTGAGATAAGAAGTTGCAGCCCTTAAAGATGTGAGAAACACAGTAGAATCTCTCAGTAACAGAATGGAGCAAACAGAAGAAAGGATTTCTGACATGGAAGACAAAGCTTTTGAATGCTCCCAAACCTACAAAGAGGAAGAGAAATGGAAGGCAAAAACAGATCACTCTCTCAGACAGCTCTGGGATAACTTGAAGAAAACCAATTCGCCTTATAGGGATACCTGAAAATGATGAAGTGGCATCACAAGGCACAGAGTCTCTTCTTTATGAGATTATGAAAGAGAACTTCCCAGACATGCCAAAAGATTCTGAAATTCAGATAGCAGACAGTTTCAGAACCCCAGCACAACTCAATCCGAATAAGACATCCCTGAGGCACATCATAATTAAGTTCACTAAAGTTAACATGAAAGAGAAAATACTGAAAGCAACCAGACGCAAGATATCCATTACGTACAAGGGGAAGAATATTAGAATAACTGGAGATCTCTCTGATCAAACCTTTCAAGCTAGAAGAGAATGATCATCGACTTTTAATCTCCTAAAACAAAAGAACTTTCAACCCAGGATCCTGTATCCAGCTAAACTGAGTTTCATTTATGATGAACAAATTAAATACTTTAATGACATCCACCTGTTGAAGAAATTTGCTATAACTAAACCAGCTCTCCAGGATATTCTCAAACCTATCCTCCATAATGACCAGTGTAATCCTCTGCCATAAAAGTTTTCTCACCCAGAAACTTCTTACCAAATCCAAACTTCCACAGCGACAAAAGGATTAAAAATGTCCACTAGAATTTCTGCAGATTTATCAATATTTTCAATTAATGTGAATGGTTTAAATTGTCCTCTAAAGAGGCATAGATTGGCTGACTGAATACAAAAACTCAGGCCAGACATCTGCTGTATACAAGAATCTCATTTACCTTAAAAGATAAATATAGACTCAAGGTGAAGGGATAATCATCTATATTCCAGGCAAATGGAAAACTGAAAAAAAGCAGGTGTTGCAATCTTATTCACAGATACAATAGGCTTTAAACCACCCAAAATAAAGAAGGATACAGATGGTCATTTCATATTTGTTAAAGGTAATACTCAATATGATGAGATTTCAATTATTAATATTTATGCACCCAACCAGAATGCACCTCAATTTATAAGAAAAACTCTAATAGACATGAGTACCTTGATTTCCTCCAGGTCCATAGTTGGAGATTTTAATACTCCTTTAGCAGTGTTGGATAGATCCTTCAAAAGGAAGCTAAGTAAAGATATTTTAGATTTAAACTTAACCATTCAACAACTGGATTTAACAGACATCTACAGAACATTTCATCCTAATAAAATTGAATACACATTCTTCTCATCAGCCCATGGAACATACTCCAAACTTGATCACATCTTAGGTCACAAGTCTAACCTCAGCAAATTTAAAAGAATAGAAATTATTCCTTGCATCTTCTTGGAGCACCATGGAATAAAAGTTGAACTCAACAATAACAGGAATCTGCATACTCAAACAAAAACATGGAAGCTAAATAACTTTATGCTAAATGATAGATGGGTCATAGACGAGAGTAAGCAGGAAATTGCCAAATTTTTGGAACAAAACGACAATGAAGATACGAATTATCAGAACCTCTGGGATACGGCAAAGGCAGTTCTAAGAGGGAAATTTATAGCACTGCAAGCCTTCCTCAAGAGAACGGAAAGAGAGGAAGTTAACAACTTAATGGGACACATCAAGCAACTGGAAAAGGAAGAACATTCCAACCCCAAACCCAACAGAAGAAAAGAAATAACCAAAATCAGGGCAGAATTAAATGAAATTGAAAACAAAAGAATTATACAACAGATCAATAAATCAAAAAGTTGGTTCTTTGAAATGATCAATAAAATAGACAAACCTTTGGCTAACCTAATTAGGAAAAAAAGACTAAAATCTCTAATTTCATCAATCAGAAATGGTAAAGACGAAATAACAACAGACCCCTTAGAAATTCAAAAAATCCTTAATGAATATTACATGAAACTTTACTCTCAGAAATATGAAAATCTTAAGGAAATTGACCAATACTTGGATGCACATCACCTTCCTAAACTTACCCGGAATGAAGTGGAAATGTTTAATAGGCTAATATCAAGTTTGGAAATAGCATAAACTATACAAAATCTCCCTAAAAAGAAAAGTCCAGGACCAGATGGTTTCACGTCAGAATTCTACCAAACCTTTAAAGAGGAACTAGTACTTATATTACTCAACCTTTTCCAAAATATAGAAAAAGATGGAATACTACCCAACACATTCTATGAGTGAATATTACCTTGATCCCTAAACCAGGAAAAGACTCAACAAGAAAAGAAAACTACAGACCAATATCACTAATGAATATTGATGCAAAAATATTCAATAAGATCCTAACAAACAGAATCCAGCAACACATCAAAAAAATTGTACACCATGACCAAGTGGGCTTTATCCCAGGATCTCAAGGCTGGTTCAATATATCTAAATCCATAAATGTAATTCAGCACATAAACAAATTAAAAAATAAAGACCATATGATTCTCTCAATTGATGCAGAAAAAGCTTTTGATAACATCTAGCATACTTCATGATCAGAACACTTCAGAAAATTGGAATAGAAGGGACATTTCTTAAACTAATAGAGGCCATCTACAGCAAATCCACAGCCAATATTGTATTGAATGGAGTTAAATTGAAATCATTTCCACTTAGATCAGGAACTAGACAAGGTTGCCCATTGTCTCCATTGCTCTTCAACATTGTAATGGAAGTTTTAGCCATTGCAATTAGGGAAGAAAAGGAAATCATGGGTATCCACATAGGATCAGAAGAGATTGAAATTTCACTCTTTGCAGATGATATGATTGTATATATGGAAAACACCAGGGACTCTACTACAAAACTTTTAGAAGTGATCAAAGAATACAGCAATGTCTCAGGCTATAAAATCAACACCCATAAATTTGTAACCTTTATGTATACCAATAATATTCAAGCTGAAAAAACAGTCAAGGACTCTATCCCTTTTGCAGTAGTAACAAAGAAGATGAAATATTTGGGAGTTTATCTAACAAAGGATGTGAAAGGTCTCTATAAAGAGAACTATGAAACTCTAAGAAAAGAAATAGTTGAAAATGTTAACAAATGGAAAAACATACCATGCTTGTGGCTGGGAAGAATCAACGTTGTTAAAATGTCCATACTACTCAAAGCAATATACAATTTTAATGCAATTCCTATTAAAGCTCCATTGTCATATTTTAAAGACCTCAAAAAAATAATACTTCGTTTTATATGGAATCAGAAAAAACCTTCACTAGCTAAGACATTACTCAGAAATAAAAACAGAGCAGGAGGAATCATGCTACCAGACCTGAGACTATACTATAAATCGAGAGTGATCAAAACAGCATGGCACTGGCACAAAAACAGAGAGATAGATGTATGGAACAGAATAGAGAACCAAGAGATGAACCTAGCTACTTACCACTATTTGATCTTTGACAAGCAAATTAAAAACATTCAGTGGGGAAAAGATTCCCTATTTAACAAATGGTGCTGGGTGAACTGGCTGGCAACCTGCAGAAGACTGAAACTGGACCCACACCTTTCAC
This sequence comes from Arctocebus calabarensis, assembly GCA_963573935.1. NCBI lineage: Eukaryota > Metazoa > Chordata > Mammalia > Primates > Lorisidae > Arctocebus > Arctocebus calabarensis. The sequence goes on along the minus strand of CAUYON010005833.1, from coordinate 13,174 downwards.
CATTAACTAAGATAAACTCTCACTGGATCAAAGATTTAAACTTAAGACATGAAACTATAAAAATACTAGAAAAAATTGCAGGGAAACTCTCAAAGGAATCGGTCTGGGTGAATTTTTTATGAGGAGGACTCCCCAGGCAATTGAAGCAGTATCAAAGATACACTACTGGGACCTGATCAAACTAAAAAGCTTCTGCACTGCTAAGAACACAGTGTAGCAGGCAGACAGCCCTCAGATTGGGAGAAAATATTTGCAGGTAATTCCTCTGACAAAGGTTTAATAACCAGAATCCACAGTGAACTCAAATGTATTAGCAACAGTAGAACAGGTGACCCCATCTCAGGGTGGGAAAAGAACTTGAAGAGAAACTTTTCTAAAGGAGACAGGCGCACAGCCTACAAGCACATGAAAAAATGCTCATCATCCTTAATCATCAGAGAAATGCAAATCAAAACTACCTTGAGATATTATCTAACTCCAGTAAGATTAGCCCACATAACAAAAATCCCCAAACCAGAGATGCTGGCGTGGTTGCGGAGAAAAGGGAACACTTCTACATTGCTGGTGGGAATGCAAACTAATATATTCATTTTGGAAGGATGTTTGGAGAATATTTAGAGATCTAAAAATAGATATGCCATTTGATACTATAATTCCTTTACTAGGTATATATCCAGAAGACCAAAAATCACTTCACAATAAAGATATCTGTACCAGAATGTTTATTGCAGCCCAATTCATAATTGCTAAGTTGTGGAAGAAGCCCAAGTACCCACTGACCCACAAATGGATTAATAAATTGTGGTACATGTATACCATGGAATACTATGCAGCCTTGAAGAAAGATGGAGACTTTACCTCTTTCACATTTACATAAATGGAGCTGGAACATATTCTTCTTAGCAAAGTATCTCAAGAATCGAAGAAAAATTATCCAATGTACTCAGCCCTACTATGAAGCTAATCTATAGCTCTCATAAGAAGGGTAAAACCCAGTTATAGCACAAGAAATGGGGAAAGGGGCAAAGGAGGGGAGGGGGGAAGGGTAGGTGGAGGGAGGGTGATTGGTGGGATCACACCTACAGTGCATCTTAGAAGGGTACAAGTGAAAATTACTAAATGTAGAATATAAATGTCTTCATATAGTGATTAAAAGGCCATGAAAGCTATGTTAAATAGTTCAATGAAAATATTTCAGATTGTATATAATGTCAGCACATCGTGCCCCATGATTGCACCAATGTACACAATTATGATTTAATAAAAAGAAAAAAAAATTTTTCTGTTTCTCTATGGATGTTTACAGGGTCTGCTATGTTTCTCATGGGCAGCTGACAATTTTGATGAACAATTCAACAAATTTTTGCAATATTTTTATCAGTTCTGCTCATCCCTGGTTGCCCTATTCTCTTTTCATCAGTGATGCTTTCTCTCCCCTCAGAAAAACATTTAATCTGTATGTACACTATTATTCATGGTATTTTCCTCATAAATTTTGATTTACAGGTACCTGATTTTACTTTCTCTTGCCAAGTTTGACAAGCAATTAAATATTTGTTCATTGCTCTAATTCAAGCTGTGGTGTTCTCATGATAGCATACAAAAACACAATAATAATAAAGCTACTCAGCAAGACACTGCCACATATCAACATAAACAAAGCTGGGACATACTTAAGACACTGATATACTGAGGTTACAAAACCTCCCTGAGTTGTTTGTACAGTGTTGCCAATATAAGCACACAGTGGCAATTTCACAAACTTAATTGTCAGACCTTGGACCCATTTTGTATATTCTTTTCTTTATGTGCATACTTATACATTTATGTATCTATCTACATAATTTCTGTTTGATATTTTCCCTCCTTTTCCTCTATTGTTTTCCTTACTTTACCTTACATGGTCTCTCTTTTTTCAAGTTTATTCTAGTTGTGCTTTACTTAGTGAAAATAGTTCTTCTTCTTTTTTCTTTTTTTTAATTTTCTCCATAGTCCTGAAATCTCTATTTCAAATTCAAGTGAATTTTGTTGTGTAGTTTCATTTTCATATTTTTTTCTTTCTGATTATACTTTTAGTTAATAGCTTTAGAGTTTACTTAATTTGTATTTGCTGTTTTCTTCTGTTTACATGCTGTATTACTGTTTACTTCTACTTTGTTGTCAGAAATTTTAGTGTATTTGTTATGTTTTTGTACTTATATTTTCATTTCTTCTAATATCTTTTTATAAGGTTTAGTCACAGTTTATTCCTGTCATTTACATTAAATGACATAAGTTTTCTTGTATTTTTAGGGGCACAGTCCTGTTGTGTGGAATCAGTCAGAGTAGCTTCATTACTTGAAAGCACCCTCTTCTATTGTAATTCTAAAGTATTAAAAATATAACTTCTTTGTGTTGGGATCCCCAAATCAGGCTCCTTGTCACCTCCCCATAGCTACTAAACAGGAAATTAGACTTTTCTCTCCTTCATGTTTAGGGGTTTACCTTACTCATTTTATTATCTATTCACAGAAGTTTCTCTCGCCCAGTTCAGAGTTTTTAATCAACAATTCCCTAATCCATGACAGGTCTACTTAACTAGTACTCACTAATGTCTTACCTAGTAAAACCCCATGGTTTTTTGGTCTTCATTCTCAAATTGGAGCTGCATCTTTATCCAACTTTCACAGATTTTTCTTAGGTATATATGGCTGAGGATTCTAAAAGGGTAGTATTCTTCTTTTTGTATGTGAATATTTCATGTTCATATCTTTTACTATCTTTGCCCTGCCAGATCATATTGCTGTTGGAGGTTTGTCACCACCAACTTCTGTTCTTAGAAGTTGATAGGAATATTTTATGATTAGATTATTTGTAGATATCCATAGATATTTTTCTTTTCTTTTTACTATTTTTTTATGTGTTTGTTTGTTTGCTTATGTATTTATTCATATGGGGGGTGGTCTCACTTTGTTTCCAGGGCTGGAAGGCTGGAGTGTAGTGCCACCATTATAGTTCCCTATAGCCTCTAATTCCTGGGCTCAAGCAATCCTCTCATGTCAGTCTCCTGAGTAGTGAGAACTATAGGCATGAGTTACTATGCCTGGCTATTTTTTTGTTGTTGTTGTTTGTTTGTTTTATGAGAGGACTAGTTAGATTTGAAAAGTACACTATCCTCTCCATTTTCACCATTTGCTGTCAACAGTAATGCCAGAATAAAATAATACACATTTTGGTTTTTAAAAGAAGTAGAGTAGAAGTATATTTTCATTGTCATTAAAAAGAGAACATTTTCAGTACAAATTTTTAGTAAAAAAGTAATATTGTCATGATAATCACATTGTTTTTCTGATATCAATATTTTATAAAATGCTTGTCAATCAGATATGTGAAAACAGTACAGATGTAAATATTTAAATGACCCGGTGAAGATAAAGTTCAAGTGGAGTCAAAATGTTAGCATAGATTCTTTTTTGGAGTTAGAAACATTATTGCTTGTTATTTAAAAGAAAATCTGAATAGAGTATGAAGCTAGCCTGAAGGTCAGTAGTGTGGGTAAATTTAACTAGTGTTTTTTGGAAAAGAATTCTTACTAAATTACTAACATAGGATGTGGCATACATACCCTAAATTGTCTTCTTGTGGCCTTGATTAGGTTACATTATATTGTGAAGGTGACAGAATGTTGCTTCTATGATTGCATTGTATAAATTCTGTCTTAGCAGAATGGAGTCAGAGAGCCTTCTGCTGGCCTTGAAGAAGTGTCTGGATTGTGAACTGCTTTTAGAAAGGGTCATATGGCAGAAAACTGTGGGCAGCCTTTAAGGGCTAAGGATATCTTCCATCAGCCACTGGGAAATACATTCTTCTAACAACCTGAATGAACTTGGATGCAGACCTCTGACTCTTTGATCCTCCTGATGAGAACACGTGAAAGCATGAAACCCAGAGCAGAAAATGCTTCTAAACTGTGCCTGTCTGACCCATAGAAGCTGCAAGACAATAGGTTTGTGTTACTTTAAGCTGCTGTGTTTTTTACTCTGTGTTTGGCATCTGTAGAAAACAAATGCACCTAACATTACAAAGCAAAATGTAAAGGGAGAGAAGAAGGGAAAACACCTTGAGGCAGGTGGTTCGACTATGTCATCTGTGTGTATTGAAATCTCTCAAATTCATAGGCTTTTCTCCAAATACATTAAAAAATGATATTGCAATTTTAGATTTAATATTTAATTCTGGGTGGACTTTTCTTCTTGGAAAATTCAGAAGTTGGAAAATCTTATGTGTAATATTTCTTTGCTTCCAAATTATTTTTGTAAACAAGGCTTAGCGTGCCTGTCTGTGTATGTGTGTGTGTGTGTGTGTGTGTAGATAAGAACGCACAACAAGTCTTCACTTAACATCTTCCGTGGGCTCTTAGAAATTGTGACTTTAAGCAAAACAACCTTTTACAAAATCAATTTTTTTCTCATCAATGCTATAATTAAATGATGTTGAAGGAAATGATGTTATTTGAGGACCTATCATATATTGTTTAACGTAAAGTTGCAGTTTTCAAGATCTATCAATGATATTAAATGAGGACTTAATTATACATTTATATCTCTCTATATATACCTAAGTGTGCACATGCATGTGTGTGTACACATATATCACATACATGTTCATATAGACAATTTAATTTGGATTTGTTTCACATGAAATTCCTTAATGGCTTATAATAAAATTTTCACTGTGTGGTTAATTATTTTAGGAAAAAATGTATTTAAAAAAAGTTCCATATAATGACTAATAGGTAAAGTAATGTACCATGAAATACATGTAAGTTCATTTACCCTAAAGATGCTTTTGATACAATTGTATTTGTGCCTGAGTTATGTGGTATCAAAGGTAATAAAGTAATGTGCTTTTAGTGATGAAATGCATCTTGTGGTGTTTAATCGATCTAGCAGAAAGAAAAACGTGATAAGTATAAAATTCAAAATATAAGGGTAAATTATATTTTAAAATAGAGTTCTTTATTTGGATAATATATTTAATTATAACATTGGGTCCTAGGGATTTTATGATACATCTTGGGTAAACTATACTATGATAAGTCTCTGCTACTATTGATACCCTCAGTATTTTAAAACTTTTAAAAATGAATAATAGATAAGATGTTTGTAGCATATTTTCTAGATGAGGAAATGTCTGGTTAAATCACTCCTCCAAAGCACAATAGTAGGCCAAACTAGAAGTTGAAACCGTACCCTCATTTAATTGTAATTCATTATTTTTTCCATTATTCTACAGAGCTTCTAATTAGGCCACTAGGTCTTAACACAAATATTTATAATGGCAAATACATGAGTACTTATTATGTTCTATGTTTAAGTTATAGCAATCCCATGCAGTCAACCCTATTATTATCCACATTTTGTAGATGGGAAAGCTGAAGCTAATGTAATTGCCCAATGAAAATGGAGAAGTAGGAATTCAAACTGTACTTTATTATAGTCATGATAACTTTAGCAAATAAAAAGGGACCCACCCCCCGCAACACAAACTTGACCCCAAAGATCTAGAACTCATTATCTAATCCAAACTAATAGTTTGTTTAGAGGTGGGATAAATCAAGAACTATGACTATGAATTTATCATTTAAAACAAACAAAAAATTTTAATGAAAAGTTAAATGGATAAACACTGATGATTAAATAAAACCAAAATAAACAACTAGTGGAGAAAGTGTCTACAGCAGTAATGTGTTTTACAAAAGAGGCTTCAAACCAACAGATGAATGGGAAACAGTACGCAGAAACTATGGACATATTCTTTCTTTTATGCTCTCCTTACTGTTTCTTGTTTCCTTTGCTTTTTTTCAGTCCTTTCCCTGTCTCTGTATCTTCATCTCTATGCCCGAGTTGGACAGGATTTGGTAAACAGGGTCAAGGATGGGAAATTTCAGGCTAGTTCTTCTTTTCTGGTATCTTGAGCATGGCTGAGACAAAAATAAAAGTTCTGCCTTCTCCGGGTGGAAATAAAGGTTGCATTGCCCACACAGAACCTGGACTCTGTTTCCTTTCATTCGTGGTTCAGAATAATCTTTTATATTCTCTCCTTGACCTCTCATTTTTGGAGCTGAAACCTGGAACAGGGAAAAGCCCCTTCAGGGGGGCTGAGATATACCCCGTTGGACCCAACTAGATGAACCTCTCACCCAGAGGTGAGACAGATCCCCTTGCATTGGGATGTACTTCAAACTCAGTAGAGTGAGGCAGATGGATAATGCATGTCAGGGTTAGACTATCTTCCCAGGTTAGGAATCTGGCAACCAGCACTGTCCATGTGGGAACACAGAAGTCTGGTGAAGAGTGAGTGACAGGTGGCCATCCTGGTTTGCAATCAGAGGATGGTTTCAGCAAATTTTGGGAGCAAACAATGGGCCATTGTACAGGTACACACAAAGCCAATCTAATGAGAATCAAAAGACCTAGATCCATGGGGCAAATGGGAAGAAGCACAATGAGACCTCTGTCCAGAAAATGCATGGATGTGAGACCAGGCACCAAGCAGGATACTCCTGGATAGATCACTTAAAACAGAAGCCAAGTAAGGGGACCTGGGTTGTTAGGCAAGAATTACTTAATAAGGAAAAGGCAAGAGATGGTTATTAAAAAAAAAAAAAAAAAAGCAAAACAGACAAATGAAAAAAAATCCATAGACATACCAGATACTGTAGGACTAATGTTACCAAACCCCCAAATTCTTTATAGAAATGTTTGAGGAGTCCGGCTGGGTATTTGATTCCTGAATTGTGGAAGGGCTGAGCTTGCAGGTTGAGCTTCATTAGCATCTGGGTTAAACCCCTGAGGACTGCAGGGCAGAGAAAGGTGTTGGCTTCCTGAGGCTTCCATTGAATGGCTTCCTCTTGTTCTAGTCCAGTGATTCCTATTATTTCTACTATTTTCATATGTAACTTTACTGAAAGAAATTTTCAAAAGGTATATTAAGTCTGAAATTCTAATTTTCGAGTTATTCTTACAAAGGGGAAGTTTGTTTAACATTGAACTTCAAATATTGAACCTATGTTAACTCATGTCATGAGGGCAAAATATCATAATTATTTCTCTCTTTGAAGATGTCAATTTCTATGTTAAAATTGAAATATTTCATCAGGGCTTTTCTTAACATCAGAAAACCTGAAACTGTTACTTGGATACATGTCTCCCAAGTGGTACTGAATTGTTAGACTGTAATAGAAAGAACATTTTTAAAAATTCAGATACCTCCCCCACAACAGTGAAATATTTTATGCCTCACTGCATAAAAGTAAAATTTCTTAATATTCATTTTAGAGATGACATTGTTCTACTCATGGAATTGTGATATACATGCATAATGAATGCACATAAATATGCAATTCAATATATTTCCAAAAGGTGAATACATGTACATAACCAAAGCTCAAATTGTGAAAACAAAAAATAATGCCAAATAATACCAACTCCATTAGTACACACTTTCCCAAAATTATACCTTTCCTAACTTGTGGTTATATACATTTATCAGATTATGGATTAGTTTTGTTGTGCTATATATATGTACATATGTGCTATCTATATGTATATATAGATATCATGGAATGATGTAGTATTTCCAATTTTTTCTCCAAAAATTGTTTTTAAATTCCCCTATAATATTAACCTTGCTGTACAATGTTTCATTTGGTGAATATTCCATAATTCTTTTATGCCCATGAACATGGATAGGATGTTTCTGAATTAGAACTATTATGAATATTGCTGTTATATACACTTTAGTACATGTCTTTTGCAAAACATATGTAGGTATTTCTATTGGTTATGCATTTATGCTGGGCCATAGAGTATGCTTATGTCAAATTTTTTAGTTCAAGCTGCCAGCGCTTGAGAGTTATTTTATATTTTTGTCTACATTTATTTCCATTGCTATAACTTTAGTCGTTCTGGAGCCAGTGTAATCATATTTTTAAGGGTTTTAATTTTCTTTATGTGATTGCTGATGAAGTTGAGCAACTTTTTATATGTTAATTGAGCATTTGGATATACTCGTTCTTAAATCATCTGTTCAAACCTTTTGTGCATCTTTCTGTTTGGTTATTTATTTTTTTAAATGGTTTTGGGCCCTTTATGTAATTTGATGCAGTCATTTGTTGAGCATATGCAGCATAGATGTCTTCTCTCTGGATTGCCTTTTTATTCTTTTTTTTTTTTTAGAGTCAGAGTCTCACTTTATCACCCTCAGTAGAGTGCTGTGGCGTCACACAGCTCACAGTAACCTCCAACTCCAGGGCTTAGGCGACTCTCTTGCCTCAGCCTCAGCAGGTGCCTGCCACAACTGCTATTTTTTTGTTGCAGTTCGGCCAGGTCCGGGTTTGAACCCACCACCCTTGGTATATGGGGCCGGCGCCCTACTCGCTGAGCCACAGGCGCCACCCTGCATTTTTATTCGTAATGCTCTCTTTAGTTAAGCAGAAGTAATTCATCTTAATATGATTAAATTTATATTTTTCTGTTATTATTTGTGTTTTTTTATATTCTACTTAAGAATCTTTACTTCAAGATTGCAAAGGTATTCCTTGTTTTCCTGTAAGTGTTTTATATTTTACTTTTTACATCTCAACATGAAAAGCATATGGAAGTAGATTGAGAGAGAGAGAGAATAGTATGAAATATGAAATGGAAGGCCAAGATACTTTCCTACTCTTCATATGGATATCAATTTCCTGAGAATGATTTCTTAAAGAGGTATCCTTTTCCCACTGAATTGCAGTTAGTTCTTTTTTTTTTTTTTTTAGACAGAGTCTCGCTATGTCACCCTCAGTAGAGTGACGTCACAGCTCACAGTAAACTCAAACTCTTGGGCTTAAGCGATTCTCTTGCCTCAGCCTCCTGCGTGGCTGGTACTACAGGACAACAGGCGCTCACCACAACGTCCGGCTAGTTCTTTGTTGTAGTTGTCATTGTTGTGTGGCAGGCCCTGGCCGGGTGTGAAACGCAGACCCAGTGTACAGGCCTGCGCTCTAGCCGCTGAGTTACAGGCATGCGGCTTGCAGTTAGGTCTTTTAACGTGACATTTCAAAATAAAGAAATGGTCAAGGCATAAGCCATTATCTTTCTTGTTGATGCTTAAACTTTTCTTTTAATTATCCTAAATTTTAGATTGCAACAAAATAATCTTTGCTACCAATGCATCTTAAAATGTCAAGGCTAGGAATATCAGAACACTGTTGGATTGCTTATCTTTTAGAAACAAAACATCTTTTTCTTTTCATACACAGTCTATTCCCTCATCACTATTCTTTCAGTCGAGTAAAGAAATAATACCCTTAGCTTGTTTTCCTGCTTACAGAATAGTTGTTTTTCTTTCTCAGTAGCATAAAACTTAATAATAAATAAGTATCAGAATTGGAGATCTTGATAGTGAGAACATAAAAACCTCAATGTCTTCATTCTCCCATCAAAAAGAGAAAAGTTAACTTTTAGTACCCTCTCCTCTTTATTGATTGTTATATTCTAGGTATAAATAAATATATGTGTATATATATTTGCAAAAGGTACTCTTTTACTATTTATTTATTTATTATTATTATTATTATTATTTTGCAGTTTTTGGCTGGGGCTGGGTTTGAACCCGCTACCTCCGGTATATGGGGCTAGCGTCCTATTCCTTTGAGCCACAGGCGCCACCCAAAAGATACTCTTTTAGTTTTTTTAAATTCTTGAACAAAAATGGACTAGTAGCTTTAGCCCACTATTTCAGACAGAGCCATTTCTTCTATAAAAGACAATATCCTTATAATTAGATAAAATACTTTGAAAAAAAGATAAAATTTTTTAAAGATAGGTGTAAAATATTCTATTCCTATGTCTGAATAAAAAAACCTATGCATATTATTTTACAAGTATTTATATATCCCCAGAATCTTTTTGTAATGGCATAAACTCTACCTTCCTAAGGAAACCTAGCTTTACAATAGTTCCCTTGACATATTTGCCATTACAAGGTATTTGTGGTAAGTAGCTTTTGATGTTAATGTTTAAGGGAAAACTTTAAGGTTAGTTCTGTATGTCAATAAAACATTTTTGCTTTTGTGTTAGATTGTTATAATTTTATATTAGGGAAGACAGCATACAACAAACTAATTTTAATCTTGATTATTCTTTGGGCAAAGCCTGTAATTTAAATTCACAAGCTGTAACATCCATAGATTTGATTCAGAGACACGATAATATCAGCAGAGGACCGTTGATATCAGTAGGCCACAGGGAAGTCAAATCACCCAGAGTAAAAGATGATGCATCACTTGTTAAGTGGCACCTCTTCTTGGTGCTGAAAATTCACAAATGGAAAATGAGGTGTATGAAGACTGATTGGCAGCAACCTTGATGGTAGACTTCTTACAGGATGGAAATAAATAGTTAAAGATTACGAAGGCAGAAAGCCAATAACTTTAGCATTTTAAACCTAGAGAGAAGACACACAATGAGAACAAAACTTGTCAAGGTTGTAATTTTATTTCGGCAGGTGAGAACCATTTTTTCTATAGAATTGTTGAGGTCTAGGATTTGCAAGTTGACAGAGCAGCATGAAAGTTTGGGGTCTATAGCAAGAGACAGTCATTTAATGAAGTTATTCTCACAAATGCTGACATTGATCATGTGTTCAAAACGCATTGGCATCACTCCTGGAACTGTTAGCAGTCACCTACAATTTAATAGGGATTTACACAGAGAACCATAAATAAGACATAAATGATTTGGGCACTTACATAGTGTAGTTTTCACTGCCAACATGACAAATCAGACAATGAATACAAAGTTTCTCTGTTGGGATAGTTACCTGGCTAATACGTTCTCGTCAATCATAAAAGAAGGACTTTAACCTTACAAAGATTTGAGTGTCTCCTAACCATATGGGTTTCTTGGAGTTGGAAACGGGAAAACTTTAGGTTTCCTGTTCCACAAATTTTAGCTTATATCATGGAAAAACCCCAAATATATATTATCAGTGGTGGATTTTTATGTATTTACTCCAATCTAGGGATTAAGAAGTATCCTGGGTGGTTGGGGCCAAGATTTATTGGAAGATCTAACCAGGACATCAAGGGACTTTGCTCAGGAGTGTTTTGGTTTAGGAATCAAGACCCAAAATGATAGTTTTCTTAACACAGTACCCCAAGGTTTCATTGACTATTATCATATCTGCTTCTGGGTTCTATGGCTTTTTATTTTTTAAGCTAGACAATTATGAAACCTATTTTTAAGGCCATCTGTAAATGTGAGGCCAATAAGAGAGAGACAATCATATGTCTTTCAGAGAAACATTTGGGGAAAGAAATGTTATTTTGAATCTTTAAAATTTTTAATTTATGAAATAACCTCATGTGTAAAGTGATCAGTGAAGCATAATACAAAGATGATTGAGTATACTTTGGGAGAAAAAGAAAGTCATTTGGTTAGTCAATGAATTTTGATTAAGTACCCAGAATGAGGAAGCCCATGGCTATGTCTAGTTTGTTCATGGTATCATTGACTTTTTATCATCTCTTCTTTTTCTTTTCACAGTTATTTTGTTAGCAAATATGGGGATGTTTGTTTTTACTTTGTTTTTGTATTTCTCGACAAGTTTGTACAAAACAAGCACCTTAAAAGAGAAAACAAAAACTGACTAAAATGTCTTTTCAAAAATTAGTATTGCATTGTAAAATTTCCTTACTATTGTCTTCCGTGTGTGTGGATGTGTGTGCACTCGTGTGTGTGATCGCCTATTTTACACTATTACATGCATAAGAACCGAATCTGTCATAGTATAGAAAAGGATTCTGCATGTTATTTGATAAGAGTAAAGCTTGAGGTATAAGGAAAAGAAAATGCATAGCACTAATTCATTTAGTAATTTATTCCCTCAGTAAAGATTGATTGATGCCTTACTATGTGTAAGAGAATGTCATCAGGCAAAGACCTGGGTTTTGTGCTCACAGCACTTTAGTTTTCTGACTATCCCTCTTTTTTGCCACAATGGATATTTGTATCTTGAGTTACATTTTATTTGTTTTGTCATTTAAGTTGACTAGGTCCTTTGGCCTTCACAGGTATTGTCACAAATGAAAAATAGTTAGAATTTATTATTTTCAAAACTGATTCCTGGGAGAAACTTTGTATCTCCTTTTAGCTATTGCTCATAAGGCAAAGAAGAGATTCAAGTTCCTGTAAGGCTGTAAGGAGAGAGAAGTTTATTCTGTATACATTTTGTTACCTGTTTATTTACCAAATATCTAGAATATTTGAAAAAAGTCTCAAAATTCCTGTATATCTGCCAAAATATTTCTGATTTCATAGCAAGCTTACATAAAATGCAGAATCAGGCATTTCCCAGTGTAGTCGAAAACGTATCTGCAGTTCCTAAGCCATTCACTGCATTCAATTTTCACTTGACTAACGTTTTACATTAATGACCATCCCAGGAGTAAATTCAGACTTTGTGGTTTCTAAGGGATTTTTTTATCCATGTAAAAAATTATTCTGTTATATGTGCATTGAATTTTGAACCATTCAAATATCTGAGCTGAGTGCTTTTAAATTAGTTTATTAGAATTGATCATAACTTAGTAAGGAGTAAAATTCTGATTATATAGCAATTCAATGACTTCTGGCACCAAAAACTGTTTAAAGTTTTTGGCCAAATGAGATATATTTCTCCCATTTCAACTAAATTAAGACTCAATTTTAAGAAATAAAATTCTATTAAAATGTTCTCAACAATCAGTTTCTACCATTTTAATTATTTAAAAAAATTTCTAAAAATATGGTTGCTTTTTTGAAAATTATTTGTGCCTGTGGAATTGCTGTTTTTGATAATAGGATCTACAATTCAGTCACTATTATTTAAATGAGTCAGATCCTTTATGCATCTCCTTGAAATAAAAATCAACATATTCTTCTTAGCAAAGTATCTCAAGAATGGAAGAAAAAGTATCCAATGTACTCAGCCCTAATATGAAGCTAATGTATAGCTTTCATATGAAGGCTAAATCAAAATGTAAATCACGAGGGAAAAGCTAAGCGACTTAGAGAACAGGTGTAAGAGGCCTAATGTTCAAACAATAGAAACTGCAGAAAGAGGAAAAGGGATGGTGAAGAAAAGGCAATAATGAAACAACTGTTAGTGA
>CAUYON010005832.1:0-20325 GCA_963573935.1 Arctocebus calabarensis | reverse complement strand
CTATGCATAAACAGATGGCTGAGATGTCAGAAATCGAATTCAGAATTTGGATTGCAAACAAGATTAATAAAATAGAGGAAAAGTTGGATTTAGAAATTCAGGGTGCATTTCAAAAATTGTCTCAAGAAGTCAAGGAATTCAAAGACCAAATGACCAAAGATTTTGACACATTGAGATAAGAAGTTGCAGCCCTCAAAGATCTGAGAAACACAGTAGAATCCTTCAGCAACAGAATGGAGCAAGCAGAAGAAAGGATTTTTGACATTGAAGACAAAGCTTTCAAAAGCTCCCAAACTGACAAAGAGGAAGATAAATGGAAGGCAAAAACAGATCATTCGCTCAGACAGCACTGGGATAACTCGAAGAAAACCAATATTCGCCTTATAGGGATACCTAAAAACAGTGAAGTGGCGTCACAAGTCACAGAGTCTCTTCTTTATGAGATTATGAAAGAGAATTTTCCAGACATGCCAAGAGATTCCAAAATTCAGATAGCAGACAGTTTCAGAACTCCAGGACGACTCAACCCAAATAAGACATCCCCTAGGCACATCACAATTAAGTTCACTAAAGTTAATATGAAGGAGAAAATTTTGAAGGCAAGCAGATGCAAGAAATCTGTAACCTACAAGGGGGAAGCAAATTAGAATAACTGCAGATCTCTCTGATCAAACCTTTCAAGTGAGAAGAGAATGGTCATCGACTTTTAATCTCCTAAAACAAAATAACTTTCAACCCAGGATCTTGTATCCAGCTAAACTGAGTTTCATTTATGATGGAGAAATTAAATACTTTAATGACATCCACATGTTGAAGAAATTTGCTGTGACTGAACCAGCTCTCCAGGATATTCTGAGACCTATTCTCCATAGTGACCAGCGTAATCCTCCGACACAAAAGTAAACTTATTCAGAAACTTTTTATCAAATTCCAACTTCCAGAGCGACAAAAGGATTAAAAATGTCCACTAGATTTTCTCAAGATTTATCAATATTTTCTTTTTTCTTTTTGTTTTGTTTTGTTTTTTTGTTTCTTTGTTTTTGAGACAGAGCCTCAAGCTGTTGCCCTGGGTACAGTGTTGTGGCATTACAGCTCACAGCAACCTCCAATTCCTGGGCTCAAGCGAGTCTCCTGCCTCTGCCTCCCAAGTAGCTGGGACTACAGGCGCCCACCACAACACCCAGCTATTTTTGTTTGGGTTGCAGCCGTCATTGTTGGTTGGCAGGCCCAGGCTGGATTTGAACCTGCCAGCTCAGGTGTACATGGCTGGCGCCTTAGCCTGCTGAGCCACAGGCGCCGAGCCAGCAAACAGCCTTTTAAAATTTCCCGTTCAGCAGTTAAATGTTACCTACAGATTGATTACTATAGTTAAAATTCATGTCAGGAAAAGATTAACTTTTTAATAAAGACAAATTCATTCATACACTTAGGATTTACTGTACAGATAGGTTGTTCTCACCACATGGTATATCAAATAATCACATTGTACCCCTTAATGGACACAGTTATGATTTTAATTAGAATTAGTGAAAAAAGAAAAAATGTTTTTACCCCTAGAAATGATGTCTTAGGAGTATAGTTTTGGAAAAATCAGCTTCAGCCTCATTTAGCACCTCATTTGGGCTTGATTATTTATGAATTCTTCAGGTCTGATCATGATATTTAAGTTACTCACATCAGTAACTTTTGAAAACTCCTTGGTAAGAAAACCATATCTTCCAGTGTCTTAAAAGTTAACAACTCCTCCATAGAAGTCACTGTGAGCGATAAATGGACTCCCATAACAGCATTCTTGCCCATTCATGTTTATGGTTATAACCACATCTAAAAGTCGGCGTGGCTGTCACTGATCCATCTTGGCATTCTGACTGATCCTCCAAGTAGTCAATCTTGCTGCTTTAAACCATCAGTATCTATAGTGCAAGTATGTCAAGCAACAGGAAAAAGGAGTTCAGCATTTCATTGGCTGTCTAAATCAATCATTTTGGGAGCATGAATAAATCATGCTTAAATGGATGGCTTCAGCCTATGTTATGAAGCACTTGTGAGGAGGTGGTTGAAAATGGAACGAATTCAGTTTCAGGGAAGCCACACTGCATTCTCCCTTAGCAAGTCTCATTTTTTTCTTTCTTCTACCAATACGATAGATATACAATCACTTTAATACAAATCTTGCTGAAGTCTCCTGAAACAGATGTAATGGAACAGCTTGTGATATTCCAGCAGCGAACTCATTAAAGAAATTCAAGATCCTGAAATCAGAATAGCATTGCTGCCTTTCAGAACACGAGATGATGGATGGAGACGGCTTGCTATGCATGTTTACCAGCAGGCAGGTGTATTTCATTCTCCTGATCCCTTACAGAACAGTTGAAGGACTTTTTTCAGCATTAGCTTCTCTCATGCCAGTTCTATCATCAATCTGTAACTCATTTCAGGGAGTGCTTTTGCTGGGCGTCTGTCACCATGAGTATTTCATTGGTTTCTTTTGAAGGTCACGCCTTTGTATCTTTGTTATAGCCAGAGTTGAGTTTTGCCAAGAGCAATGGGTTATGTGCTGAGGGACTGACCTACATTTCTTCAATTTCACATCCCCATACCCTCTGCCACATTTAGTCACACACAAATGCAGGAACACCTCAGTGCCCCCAAGGAAACCTTAACCATCAGGAACATAGCTGAGCAATGAAAATGAAGATGGAAACAAGACCTTCATGTTCTAATGTATTCCCTAAATTAACATATGTTTCGGGGGAATTTCCAAAATTCTTATTTGATACTCTCTTCCTCATGTTTTACGACAGTGGTGATAAGCCTGGTTATATACTTTCCTGTTCCTTATCAAATTAGAAACTTAACACTGGACAACAGGGGAAAGAAAGTCTGGAGCTCTGTGGGAAGAAAAGTAGGCAACATTTAAAGTGGAAAAAAGCATAATTACCTAATAGCAGGAAAAAAACTAAGTTCTCAAATTGTATTACATTCATATAATAGAACTATGCAGTATATTAACTGAATTATCTAGAGCACAAATCCCTACACATTTGGTGTAAAAGATCAGAAAAATTTGTCAGTGATTGAGTGTTTCATCCCAATCACTCAACTCTGCTGCAATAGCACAAAAAGTAGCGGTGGATAATACATAAACCAAGCTATTTTCCATGGTTTACATACCAATAAAACTTTATTGACAAAAATCAGGCAATAGTGCAGCTTCGGCCTTCAGTCTCTATTTTACTAACCTTTAATGTAAAGTTAGTTTAAGAAATATAGAAAAGTCTCAACACATAATTTTAAGTGAAAAACACTCTTAAATGATATGCACAGAGTGATTTTACATATTTATTATAAAGTACAAAAAGATGCAACATTTCAGTCTACAGTATAGATATACCCACACCTTAAAGGTGGAAGAACATTTAAAACACAATATTCAGAATGGTGATTAAATCTAGAGGGAAAACTCAGGGGATAAGGAAAAACAGGGAATGCCAACTAGTCAACTTTATCTGTAATGACTCTTGTCTTCTTAAACTCTACGGTGGCTACAAAACTGTTCATTACATCACCCTCTATACATTTTTGTAGAAATAAAATTTTAAAAAAGTATTTTAACTCAAGCAACATAACATTTTGGGGTAATTTAGTAAGCAACCTACTATCTCATAGTTTTTCAACATTTTGTCTGCAGCAAAAAAAAAATCATGCACATAATTACAAATTTGAGATGAACATGAAAAAACTTAGGGTTTTGTAAAATAGTCTAAAAACATTTTAAACATATTTAAGAGGGAGAAATAATGTTCCAGCACTTTGAGATAGAATATTACAACACTTATAGTACTTTCTGTTATAATCACATATGTAGAACATCTCATTTTTATTTGCCTAAGTTATTATACTGCAGTTTTTATCTATTCAATATTGTTATATACAGATAGATAGATAGATATAAATATATACATGATATAGATTCAGATACAGGGAGTTCTTCTTTGGGTTTCTTAAATATAAAAGTGACTATGTAAAAAGTGGCATTGGGCAGGCACACTTACCTCTTGTAAATGGATTATTTAGTATGTTTATATCAAAAGTATATGATTTTCAAATCAGGGGAATTGTGAGAGTTATTCCACTATTGGTTATTTCAAAAGAACCCTAAACATCATTATCAGACAATACAATCAGTAACAAAGGACATAAGTATAGCAAGAATGATGCACAGGGAAGAAATTCTTTCTGCTAAACATGCAATTTTAAGGATTGTTCTTGAAAGTATAAAATTTATTTTTCCTGTTAGTAGGAATCATAATAACAAACCCATAGAGGTTACATCTTTTTGGGAAACAGTAACAAATCACTTTCCATATAAGTATATTTTAACTATACCAATCAATATAGTTTAGACAATGTTTTAATGTTGGAAAAGGCAATTGTGTGAACACACACGTATTTCTATATTCTTGTCAGTGCAGGGGCCCTAGGAACAAACAATACTACAGTAGCAACTAAGCACATCTGGCACCCAACGCTTAGTCCTAATACCATTCTCCAACCAAAGAACGAGAGTTCCATTCCTTAGAGAAATGTGTGAATCTAGAACTAAGGCAGGAAATATACAAGATAATTCTGGAGTTTCTCACAGTGCCAGAAAAGGAGGAAGTGTATGCACAACACACACACACACACACACACACACACAATGTCAAAGAAATAGGAGAACCAATTGAATGAGTTCCCAAGTGCCAAAACTGGAGCAATTTGAGCAATGAAATAAATTAGTATTTGATTATGCCCCAAAGTAAAAATTAAATATTCTTGAGTCTGTAACTAATATAAAAATAATTGAATAAACAAATGGGAGAGAAATAACAAATTTCCTATGCTAAAAGAATTCCAAATAGTGCCTATAGTCCCAGCTACTCGGGAGGCTGAGGCAAGAGAATCACCTAAGCCCAGGAGTTGGAGATTGCTGTGAACTGTGTGATGCCATGGCACTCTACTGAGGGCGATAGAGTGAGACTCTGTCTCTACAAAAAAAAAAAAAAGAATTCCAAATAATTTTTGTAAATGCCTTCCCCTCAATGGGGTGGAAAATAACTCCCTGTATTTAATTTTGGACTGCTCACAGTAACTTTAGAACAAAAAGTATGTTATAGAGAAGGCAAAAAAAATTGTAACCTTGCTGTAGAGATACTTAACACTCCCTCAGTCAGGAGATCAAGGTTGGCATCAACTATAGTATATACTATACTATGTAGTAATGCTATGATGTGATTTATAAAAATAGCACCTCAGCCATGTCGTCCTTCTCCCAAGAGCACATAATCCCAGAAAACATCAGAAAAACATCAGATACAACCAAGTTGAATAACATGGTACAAAATAAAATGGACCAGTACTCCTGAAAACTGTCAAAGTCATCAAAACCTAGGAAAATCTGGGTAACTCTCAAAGTGAAGAAGATTCCAAGGAGCAAGAAGACTAAATGTAATATAATACCTGGATTGGCTTCTAAATGGATGGAGGATATTAGATAAAAATTAAGGGAATTTGGGACACTGAGCATTTTTTCATATGTTTGTTAGCTATTCGTCTATCTTCTTTAGAGAAGATTCTATTCACCTCTCTTGCTCACTAAAATGCAAATCAAAACCACCCTGAGATACCATCTAACCCCAGGGAGAATGGCTCACATCACAAAATCTCAAAACTGCAGATGCTGGCATGGATGTGGAGAGAAGGGAACACTTTTACACTGCTGATGGGACTGCAAACTAATACAACCTTTTTGGAAGGAAGTATGAAGAACCCTCAAAGAACTCAAGCTAGACCTCCTGTTTGATCCTGCAATCCCATTACTGGGCATCTATCTAGAAGGAAAAAAATCCTTTTACCATAAGACACTTCTACTAGACTGTGTATTGCAGCTCAATTTACAATCACCAAAATTTGGAAACAGTCTAAACGGCCACCAACCCCAGAATGGACTGACAAGCTGTGGTATATGTACACCATGGAATACTCTCCAGCCATTAAAAAAGATGGAGACTTTATGTATTTTGTATTAACAGGGATGGAAGTAGAACACATTCTTCTTAATAAAGCATCGCAAGAATCCAATGTACTCAATTCTCATATAAGGACAGGTAATGACCTAGTACACGGTGGGGGGTGGGGGAGAGCAGACAGAGAGAAGGAGGGAGGAGAGTAGGGAAAGGGGAGAGCAGAGTAGAGGGAAGGAGGGAGGATGGGGGAAGGGAAGAGTAGAGAGAGGGAAGGAGAGATGCGGGTGGGAGGTGGGGAGTGATGGTGTGTGATTCACCTTTTTGGGGTGGGACACAATTATAAGAGGGGTTCTTTGTACCCTTGATGAATCCCCAACAACTAAAAAAAATTGTAATTTAAAATAAAATAAAATAAATTAAGGGTATTTGAATAAAGTACAAATTTAACAATGATTTCTCAGTAATGGTCTTTTAGTATTATTAACAAATGTGCCCTAATAATGCAAGACGTTAGTAAAAAGGGAAACTGGGTGGGGTGAATATGGGACCTCCCTGCGCTATCATCACAAGTTTTTCCTATGAATCTAAAACTACTCTAAAGTAAAAAGTTAATTTTTTCAAAGAACAACTGCGAGAAAGGTTTATCTTTTTTTATGATTTCAACAGGAAATATTTATTGGACATAATGTGACTGTGTTTGAAGCAATTTTTTACTCCTTTATATGGCATATACGATATATGAACCAAAAGGCAGGTGTCCACATGTCTTATTCAGTGCTTTATCTCCTTTGTTATATCAGTTAGCTATTGACCATTAACAAGCCATATCAAAACACAGGATCTTCCAGAAGCAGTTGTTGTTTCTTCTCACACGTCTAAGGGTCACCAGGCAGTTCCGCTAGTCTCTGCTGGGCTTGTCTGATCCCTACTGAATCTACGCAGGTGCCTTTAGTCAGCTGAGTGATCTAAGATCCTTAGCTGGAATGATACATTTCATGTTAAAATAAAGAATTCTGTGTTTCTTTGTGTGTTTTCTTCATGGCATACCCCTAGGCCCACTCTCATGTGTGTTCAACACCCCATTTAGGTCTCTGGTCCTCATCAACGGCTAATCTCCCATGCAAGACTTTGTAAAGCAGGAATACATGCTCCTGCTCCATCTGGGGACCCAGAAAAGAACCTTGTGTCTCAGAATTGTTTCTACCTATTAAGGGCTTATGTCTCTTATTACTTTGGAATTACAGCATATATGTAGACTTTAGATCTTACTCTTTAAATAACATAAACAAACAAATACACACACACACACACACACACAAATATCTCCCATATCCCTGCATAAGACCAGCATATGTGTGTTCTCAAGGTAGGCACAGGATTCTAAAAAGGGGAATAGTAATGTCCAAGTATTGGGTAAGCCTCTACCGACTTGACTTCTCAGGTATTTAATTGGCCAAATCAGGTCAATTGACCAAGATTAGCTTTGGTTGTGCAGGGTACTATCAAAGGGCCTAGATAAAGCAAATGTAAACAAGGGAAGCTGTTGATACAATCGGGCTATCACAGTCTTCTACAACAGTGGCTGGCCCCTGTAAGATGCTGGATAAGTATTGTTGAACTAAAAAAATGGAAGTGAACTTCCTTTAACGTAACAAAATTTGAAACTGAGAGGCCTACTACACATAAGCAAGTATAAATATAAATAAACATAAAAGCAGCTTATAGTTAAGTTTCAAACTTAGCAAAAGTGGTCCTTTTGTGTGTGTGTGTATGAGAGAGACTTTATGCTTTCTATTTCATTCCATTACATAGTTTGTCTACCTTTTGTGTGAGTACTCACACCATTTTAATTACTAGAGCTTTATAATGGACACTGTCATGTGGGTTAAGTACTCCAAGTTTATCTTTAAGATCTCTTTGCTTATTCACAGTCCTTTGCCTTTGTAGATGAATTTTAGAATTAGCATATCAGTACTCAGAAATTAGTTTTTGTATATAGAGATTTTGCACAGATTTCATTCCATTTTTTTCCAGGTATATGAAGTTTGGTGATGCTGTAAATTTCATGTTTTATTTTTGCTTGCTGGTATAAACAGAGGATGCGTGTGTATATATATATACACATACACACAATTTTAACCAGGAAAAAAACATTTAAACTGTAGTACTCAAGGCATCCTGAACACTTCTTTAAATTGCAGAAATCAACTGTCACTTGAATATTACAAATTTAATACAGATTTTTCCTTCCTTAAAATATGTTTTTTTCTTCCTTAAAATTTTTTGGTACCATCTATATTTTAAAATTGATTCTT
Source organism: Arctocebus calabarensis (assembly GCA_963573935.1). Lineage (NCBI taxonomy): Eukaryota > Metazoa > Chordata > Mammalia > Primates > Lorisidae > Arctocebus > Arctocebus calabarensis. The sequence goes on along the minus strand of CAUYON010005832.1, from coordinate 12,002 downwards.
ACATTTTGACATTTTGTCCAGTACACTTACTAAATTTATTCTTTATTTTCTTTTGCATGTTCATTTTTTACTTTGTATATTTTACTAACATAACCACATCTTTTGGGAAGAATAATTTCTTCCCTTCAAAATATATATGTTTATATGTATGTATGTGTCTGTCTATACACATATGTATATTTTTTTCTCAGACTTGATTTTGCCTTCTTTTCCCAATAGCATCCTCTTGGTAATTTTTCATTCATTTCCATCCTTATTCAATTCATATTCAGTCAATAATTCTTCTCACTCACTCTGGAATGTCTTCCATATGCATTCCTTCCTTTCCCTTCCTTTAGTCACTATTGTTCCTTACCTATCTTACCAATGTTTTCATTGACCAGTATAACAGATTTCTAATCATGACTATTATATTATCTCTTCCTTTGTCATTTATAATAGACCCTTTCTTTAAATTCTTCTTCTTTGATATTACATCAACCTCTGCTTCTTTGATCCAATTTTTCACTGATAATTTACTCAAAGCAAAGTCTAAGATCTCAACCTAGTATGTAAAGCCCTAAAGAAACATAACCTAATCCTAATTGTCTAGCTCTTTCATCTCTGGATTATTCATCATGTCAAACTGTTAAATTCAACCCTTCATGTTCTTGTATCTCCCACCTATAAAACTTGGCCTTTTCTCTCTTTGTATTTCCTCTTCCCTTACAATATTTTCTATCTTTTTAATGTTTATGAAGCTTCCTGGATATCCATTTCATACACAATTCAATTAGGAAATGCTTTGTGATGTTGCTTAATGTTTCTCTCGAGCTAATACTGAAGTTTTCCTGTGTTTTACTTGCCCAAAATCAACTAGAAGATTCAGTATTTTAATGCCTACTATGTTCCAGGCATTATGAAGACAAATTGCCTACATATCTTGACCATAAATGCTAGTGGCAACTCAAATAATAAACAATAAGTATCTAAATATGACATTTTGAGGTATTTATAAAGAGAAGTAAACACAGGATGTGATAAAAATACTGAGAGAAGTCAACTCCGTGGTCATTAGAAAAGGAATCTCTCAGCAGCTAATCCTTGAACCATGAAAAAATGGTGACACGAGCTGAAGAAAGAGCATTCCAATTAGAAAAGAGTAGCAAGTCTCTAGGGTATTAAGGCATTGTGTGTGTTGAATAATCAGAAAGGAGAACAGTGTCAGGAGATTATCAGAAATAAAGTCATATGAGATGAAATAGGGGAGCTACAGTGATCATTAAGGGGCTTGAAAGAGATTGAGTATGTCTGGATTTTTCCTAAAGGTAATGGGAAGCCAATTAATGGATATAAAACAAGAAAGTAACATGCTTTCTTCTACTGTTGTGTGTGATCACTCTGGTCAATATGCAAAGAATGGATTGGAGAACAGAAGAAGTAGGAAGACAAGATTTGAGGCTAATATCAGTTTACCAGGTGAACAATAACGCTAGCTGGACTTGGGTGGAGGCAGTAAAAACAGAGATAGGTAGATGGTTTTGAGAAATGTTTAGGTGTAAATATGAACTTGTTAATGAATTGAGTTCTAGAGAATGAAAGAGCCACTGGGATCACTCGAGGCTGGGATGCAACTGCTTAAGATAAACACAGGAAATACCAAGGTAAACCACAAGTCCCCAAGAACATCTGTGTGTAAACTGGCTGAGGCTGTTTGTAATGGCTTTTGCTGTCCTGCCATACCCTTTAGCTCGCTTTACTACTAAAACCCCTGCCTACAGTGAATTATAACATCATTAAAGTAACACAGATGGCATAAAGACACACAGTGGATACAGTATGCCTGCCTAAGGCCTGTGTACATGCAGTGGCATTGGGGAAGACTCCATGTAATTCACTGAAAAGAAATTTAAGGCAGCACAATGGACAGGAAATATGGACTTTACTCCCTAAAGAAGTCCTATGCCACCTTAGAGTAAGTGTCCCACGTAAGTAATCTCTAACAAACTCATTCAACCCACCGACCTGAACATGTCTAAGTCATTCTTTGGTCTCTCAATGCATTCTGAGTTCAGAGGGTGGTATCTATATCATCCCAGGATTTTCCTGGAACAGATAGTCTTGGTTCCATTTGTTACAGGAACAGAATATCTGCCAAAGCTCACTATTGGCATTTGAATATGAGTTGGGAATGAAAAGATTTTCAGGAATAGAAGGTATTTAAGGCCACAGTGCAAAATATCATATAAGAGACCAGATAGTTAGAGAAGACACGAGGAACAAGTCCTGATGGGAGAGTGGTCAAGAGAAGATGCTGAGAAGCAGCAGCTCAGAAGGCCTTTAGGAAGTCAAGAGATGAGGTGTCACAAAAGCCAACAATGATGTTTAAAGGAAGAAGGAAGGGTGGACTGGGTGAACTATGATGAGAAGCTGGATACGGTAAGTAGGAAGCTCCCACAGACTTTGGCAACATGGAGACAGATGAAGACTTTTTTCAAGTGTATTTGTAGTTGGGATAGAAGTCAAATTAGACAGAGCTAAGAGGGATAGATGTGAGAAGTGGAGACCATGAAAATAATAGATGAAAACTTTAAGAGATTCTTCTATGAAAGAGGAAAGAAATTTGGCATGAGCTGGATGGTTATGTGGAGTCAAAGGACACTTAAGGTTTTGTTTTTTATTTTGGTACACTTTTGTTGATTCATTTTAAGATGGATTTTTTTTTAATTGTTGGGGATTTATTGAGGGTACAAGAACCAGGTTACAATGACTGCCTTTGTCAGGTAAAGTCCCTCTTATGATTGTGTCCCGCCCCAAAAGGTGTGACACACCTTTAAGATGTATGTTAATAGAACATGTGTATGTTGATGGGGATGACATAATTGAAAGGCCTTCATAATATAGGAAACTGAGTCCATATGTGGAAGATGATGTTTTAAAATATTGCTGAACTGATCTTACCACCAGGCCTTTAGACTCATAAATAGATCACACTCTTCATTATCCATATTAGCAAAGAACTGGGTCAGAGATAAGATAAAACTTGGGATGTCATCAATCCCCATGCTAACCATGAATATCAATCGTTTCCCTTTTGTTTCACCTACTAATTTATTTTATATCCATAGCTATTAGCAAGTTATAAAACAGATACAATGTCATTCTACCTATGGCTCCCTTCTGGAATGAAAACTAATGTCTTTAAAAAGAAAATGGTCAACATTATATAATAAAAAGAATGAAGAAACAAATATTATCAATCCACAAGTATAAATATCAGGTTTTTAAGATACTCTAATATTGATTATACATGATGATACAGTTTGCTGATGTGTGAATTAAGTATCACTTGTAGTAAGCCATATGATTTTATAACAGGTGATATACTAAGAGGTTGGGAAAGGAGGAAGCCTCAACTGGAAAAGCAAGGCCAAGCTAGGTACAAAGACTGGGAGGGGAAGGATCAACAGGAAGAAAGGAAGTGAACAAGTGAACCAGAGGAAGAAAGTCAAGAGGCTGCTGAAGTTTCTCTAGTTCTTCTGACTCAGGGCACGCACACAAACTTGCACAAACACAAAAACACACATGTTCATAAGCATGCCGGTGTTGTTGCCTATCATCTTGCTTGAGCATTTTCAGAGCAGGGCTGGGCCTGCTGAGATGAGGACAGAGAAAGGCAGAGCAGCCCCAGTGTAAGCAGGGCCAGCACCTGCCGGGCAGCCCTGGACGCAGTCTAAGCTCTCAGAAGATAAAGGCAAGGCTGACGTCCCTGAGTCCGTTTCAGCTTCCTTAGAGGTCCCAGAGTTGAACCATCAGAGAAAATACAGAGCAAGAGAGTATCAATAAAAGGACTGACCTATAAATAAGGTAGCGAATACAGTGCCTGGCTCATTCAAAAGAAAGAACAGGTAGAACCCTGAGAATAGATCCTCTTAGTTTCATTCATTTGGTCTCTACTCAATATATATAATTATTTTAAGTACCTGGTTTACTGACCATAAAAACATATTATTTCAAATATTCTGAATGTTATGAATTGTGTTCTTACAAAAATGAGAATTATTAAACAGCCACATGTTCTGAAGAATAGATCTAAAATAGTTTTTCAAATGACTTCTTAAAACAAAACTGTGTTGAATAAAAAATATTCACTTATATAATTATAGTTAAGAACTTTTGACATCCAATCCTATTGGAGGAATGTTTAAAACATATCTTTTATATTTTCCTATTATGGGGATATGCTGGTTGACATTCAATATTTGAAAATAGCATTGCATAATTAGCTTTACCTCCTATTTTTATATCAAACTAAGTGAAAGTGAACTGTGCACTGATTAGCGAGTAACAAAACCTACTTCAGTGTTCTCATTTGAAGAACTAGTTTTTGGCTTTAGAATTTTATAAATTAATTACTTGCATTATTATTTTGTTTTAGGTTTTTTTAATTTTTAAAAGTCAATAGTGATTATATATGCATACATTTCATTATACGTGTAAAACATGCTTTGGTTACGCATGCATTCTTAGGCTCATTTTATGTATATATCAAGCAAATATTTTTATTTATAGAACTATAAAGTTTATTATCAAAATAAGTTAAAAACTTATTTAAGTTATTAACACAATAATATAATGAAACTATGCTAGATAATGTGAAGGTAATTCTAAACAAAATGATACAAAACTAAAGCCCTTCTTCAATAAAAGCTTGCTTTGAGGACAAACTTTATCAAAGACATACCTTTTCCATACATCAGTGATTAAAGGGAACCAAATTTGTTCTTCAAAATCATTCTGAAGAGCTATTTTCATAAACTTGTTACTATTACTCGAATAGTAAAAAATTAAAAAGAAAAAAATTTAAAGCTATTTTAAGATAATGGTACTTAATTATGATTGATTCACAGAATATGATTTGTTTAGATTTTTAATTATCCTGCCTTATAATACTGAATAGTAGGTAGACCTATAATAAAAAAAGAAAGAAAATGAAAAAATAAATCTTAGCTGTTGCTGCCACCCAAATAATAAAGTTTAGACCCAAATGCTCATAAAATTGTTTCCTTCAGTGACCATTACCCTAAGGTGATGAGTGGCATTCTCATGACAATGGCACTCACAGCATCGGATTAGCCTAAAACAAGGTCAGGCTACAGATCTGAGAGAGCAGAATTTCAAAACCTGACTAAATTCTGTCTTGGAAAAATAACTGTTGTCTTTCCTCTAGAAACTGCTTTTTTTACTGAGAAGCATATAAGCTTAATGGCTCAAAAACTAAAAGTTACAAACTCTCAGTTATTTTTGGTATTGACACGATGGTAAGTTTGAGAAAAGATGATTAACATAGATTATATTTCCCTAGTAAATGTTACCAACAATTTGAACAAAAGTATTTCTTTCCAGTGTTGGCTTGCTATTCAACATAGAAAGTGAGGAAGCATTAACCCTGATACAAATGATTTGAGTTCTAGAGGTTTGAGAGCTGAAGAAGACCTCCATCAAAGACGGTGTAACACAACGATTATTCGTATAAGAGTATGGGAAGAATTTAAGTCCTCGAAGTTTATGTGGCTTATGTATAAATACACACACACAGACAAATAATAATTCCATATGTTCTTTGCAAGGTAAAATATTTTCCAACTTATTTGATAATTTCCAAATTCTTGCATTATTTAGTTGAAGTCTTTCCTTTCAAACAAAAGCAACATAGATACCTGTATTTTTCATCTGCATTTTTTGCATTTCATCTGCACTTTCTGTCCTAAACTATACATCTCTAAGAAATACAATTTTCCTGAAAACTGCTTAGTGAGAACAAAAGAAATAATGGTGACACAACAGAATAGGTACTGGACATTCTTCAACTCTGCTCAATTTAATAGTCCCTGGCTGGGCGCCTTTGAGGCCCAGTTGTTTAGGTCTCTATTATAGCTGACAGAATAATTCTCGCTTCCTACAACCAGCTCACATGCATCCGTTTATTTCTTAAAAATAATAAACTATTTACAGATTTTTTTATGATTATAAAAGTAATAATTTAGGGTATTACAGAAAATCTGGAAACTGGAAGAGGAAAACATAATAAAAACCCATTCCAGCCACATTGTAGTGGGAAATTATGAATTACATTCTCAAAATGCTTCTTACTTCCTAATAACCCCCAGGTTTATTTCTGAATCTATGCATTGCTGGGAGAGCAGATGTTTCTTCAGGTCCCCAAATTGTCCAACTTTCAGTGCCCACGTCTTGTCTGTGGCCATGGCATTGATTTGGGGGGTAAAACTGTGTCTCCTAAGTGTTCAAGGCCTGTTATATTAAAGATGTTATTTCATTCCATTCATTGCTAATACTTCACAATCTGTTTTTAATTTACAACATTTTGAAATAATTTTTGAAATTTTTTATACATGCAAATATGCTTTTTCCTTTAGAGTTTTGATATTGCTTTCATGCTTAAAAATCTATTCTCTTTTAGAAATGAGCCACTGTCCACCTATATTTTTATCTAGATCTTATGTCATCATGGTTTATACTTAAGAAATGTTTTAATGAAAAAAAAATGTTTTAATGAGTCATAAACACAGTTGAGAAACTGTAACAAGTACTTCCTGTCCCTGAAGTCCTGAGTCATATTCCCAGTTTATTTATAGTCATCCAAAACATATTCATTAAGTTTTTATTATGTGGTTGTGTTGTTGATATAGAAATAGAGTTTCTATTAGAATGAAATCAAGGTTATAATAGACTGTCTCAAAAATATGCTATTTTTTGAGACTCAGGGGAGAGAATTTCTCCCACCCTCCCCATGCTCACAGGATGGTTGAGAGAGCCAAGTGCAGCTATTCTGACTGATAGAGACTCCAACCCCCTGAACAAGGAAGACACCTGCGGGCTGCTGCCCGGGGCCACCCAAGGAAGGGTGCATTGCTCAGGCAGTGCCTGGAAACTACTCTCACCTTTCTGTGACCACAGTTTATGATTAACCTTTATGACCTGACAGTGCTGGTGAGTACAGGGTTTTTCAACATTTTAAAATATTGCCGTTGCTCGGAAAGGGGGCCCCCTCCTACTCAGGAGAGCACCCCTACTGTCTATGGGATAGCATCCATTCTCTGTCTCCGTCTCAGTAAATCTTTACTGTAGCTGGTTGGCTCACTCTGCAATTCTTTCCCATGTGAGCCCACTTGGCAAATTCGAGGAGAAGAGGTTTTCCTCCCTCCATCCTTGGATGTATTAGTGATTCAGGGTCCCCTTCAACAAGGGCTGGACACAAACCCCATTTTCTGGGCCTCCCAAACAGGCTCATAAACCAGCTCACTGAAATGCTCCATTGAAGCCGGCATTCCTGAGGAGTGGCCAGCCCTAAACACGACCACCGCCCACATAAGAGAGTGTTGAAACTAATTTCTGCTGCAGGCCCCTGGCGCCAAATGGTCGTGACACATTTTAGACATACTTTCCATCCCCCTACCACCCCCTTCAGGTAAGGGGGAGCTGCATATAAACCTCTAGACAGAGAGCCGAATCAGGCTGCCCATTTGGGAACCTCCCCTCCACTGGGCCAGAGGCTTTCCTCTTTTTTTTCTCTTATCTCTAAAATCTGTCACTCATGATGGTCTGTGATTTCACTGCCCAGAGAGGTTCTGGTAACATTAGGAAGGAATCAATGAACAAGCAAGTATCTGAGAAGAGAGGCCTTCAAAGGAGGAGACCGAAAAATACAGCTTAGGCAGAGACATAAAGGAGCAGTGCAGGGAAGAAGATTCCACTGGAACTAAGACACATGAGAAAAAGTTAAAAGTAAGACTAGAGAGATGAAAATCACACAACACAAAGGCCTTTAAAGAGGATGCACACGTTGGTGACAGAACAAACTCCACATAGGTTTTGCAGAAAATCGAATAGTTGCATTTTAGGAAATATGTCATCATATTTTATTTTGTTATTAACACTGAACAATTACATATTTATAAATTTTATCACCCCTAAAAAAGGTAATCTTATATCTTTTAATAGTGTCAAATGAACTTCCTCTGATATCAGATAAATTAAACCACATCTACAAGTTTCTAAGCTCAAAAAAATGGCACAGCTCAACTGTAACTTTAGATGGAAACTACCACACTGTCCTTTCTTCCATAAGAATACAAAGAGCCACAAGTGCTACCCCTCTAGTACCTCTATCCATTGCTAGGAGCTCGGAGGCAGGGGAAAAACGTCCCTTAGAATTCTAAGGATAGTCAAATGCAAGCAAGACACAGAACAGGAGATGAAGATTTTTCTCCTCCATTTAGGTCCCCAGAGACTCCCAAATAGTATATTTAAATTTTGATATAAATATCATTCTCCCTTTACATTTTAAAATGCTTTTTAGGCTAATAGTTGTATCTTTGGAGAGCCTAACAGTCACATTTTCAGACACTATGGATGTCTAATTTCTATTCACACATCGGACTCTTTTCTACTGTAAGGTTAAATTTGAACTTAAAGTGGAATATGTTTTTTGTGCTGAATTAATTCTCTCTACCCCATCCAGCATAGATCAAATCATGTTGCTCTTCACAGTTTCTCCTGGAGGCAAAGTGAACTTCATAGAGCCAATTTATGACCCCTGGTAGCAATTTTATGGGCCTGGAAGCATGGAGCCATCCCTACATGATTTTCATATACCTAGCAGAATCATATTCAGATGTAATAGAATTAATCTTTGTATTATTTCCCCAGAAATGTTGATATTCCTGCCACCATACTAGCTCAGAGTTCTGGGAGATAATTTACCTTAAAATATTAAATATTGAAAATAAAAGTTTTCCATTAATCATGGTCAGGTTGAGCCAGATGCCCAGATATGACTGAGGTCTTTATTTGAACTAAATCCTTATATAGAGTCCTATTGTAAGTGTGACCCTTAGCTTTTTATGACCAGGCTAAAGTTTGAATGAAAAATTACCTCATTTAAAGATAGTTTCAGGTAATGTTTTTCTTGACTTTTATACAATGAAATGTTTTACTGCCACTGCCAGTGGATAAGGTAGAAATTTCCAAATCAATGTGCTCAGTGCTTTTGGAAGACCTAATTCACTTTTCATAGAGCTAAAATCCTATGAATTTAAACTCAAGCATTAAATTCCTCAAAATATCTATTCCTTGATACTTATCTAACACAGTAAATTTAGTATTTAGTTTTAATTTAATCATTTGAATGATTAAATTAAAATTGATGATGCTCTTACAACAAAAGCAAAACTGCTCAAAAATGGTAATTATTAAAATATATATTTTAATAACTTGGGAATAAAGCTGAGTGTCATGATAGATTAAAAACACATACATACAGTGTTCAGTTAGGCATTAGTATATAATTAAATAGAAGCAAAACCTTTTGATAAAATGAGACATATTATAACTAAAGAATATTATTAAATATATTATATTGAAAAGCAATTAAAGGCAAACTTCAGAGGAACAAGATGCTTACATTGAATTAAACATCTGTGTACATAATATTCAAGCAAATGATTTGATTATCTGAGTGATAGGCTAACACCAAAATATAAATTAGAAATAAGTAAAACAGATTAGAAAAAAATGTGCCTGTCTGGATATTGACTGAACAATGATGATAAAGCCAGTTACTGAGATGATATCTGGTATGATAACAGAAAGTGAAAAGTAGACCAACTCCCAAAAGTTCAAAAGCTTAAAAGGATCCCATTGTTTAAAGCAAAAATAATAGTAATGAATACTGAAAATTTTAGAATACTTAGAAGTAAAATATTTGTACAAATTTCTTACACTACTGAGAAGTAAAACAATGTTGTTTGAAGATAGACTTATAAGTTAAAGACATATATTAAAAATTCTTTAAAAACACTATAAAAAAAAAAGGAGGTATAGCTGGCAAAATAAAAAGTGAAAATAGAACCAAAGAAAAACAATGTAAGAGAACAAGAGTAAAGTTGGAATAAAGCAAGTATGTGACATATATATAAAAAAAAAAATAAGCATTTAAATTCCTAGAAATATCTATTCCTTGATACTTATCTAACACAATAAATCAGTATTTAATTTTAATTTAATCACTTGAAACATTCTGGTAGATTTAATTGAACATTCTGGTAGGTTAATTCAAACTATATTGATAATTACATTAAATATTAATGGTCTAAACACTACATAAAAATCAGAAATTGTCAGTTTGTATAAAAAGCCAAAAAAAGCTATATTTTATCTATGAAAAATAAAATTTAAATATAAAAACAAAGTGATAAAATTAATATAAAGTAGACTTTTTTTAAAGGAACACTACCAAGGCTAGAAGAATATTTCACAAGGATAAACGGGGCAGCTCATCAAAAGATAAAAATATCCTCAAAACAGAAATTCAAAATAAATAAAACAAAACAAACAAACAAAAAGTTGATGGGCCCAAAAGGAGAAACAGATAAGTCAATAGTTTTAATTGAAGATGTAAATCTTGTCAGTGATTGATAGTAAAGGTAGGAAAGTAATTACTAAGAATACAAAAGGCCTGAGCAACACTATGAACCAATTTGACCTAGTTAACATTTGTGGCTAATACCATCCAAAAACACCAGCATGCATGACTTTTAAGCATGTTTAAGACATTCTCCAAAACAGAGCATCTCTTGGGCCAAAAAAGTCTTAGTACATTGACGAAAAAGAAAATCATGCAAACTATGTTTTCTAATCACAATGAAATTAAACTAGAAATCAGTGGCAGAAACATATAGGTAAGACTTCTGAACATGTGGAAAACAAACAATTCTAAATTTTATGTGAGTCATACAAGAAATGTAAGGCAATTAGAAAATATCTTAGACAGGAAAAAAATGAAACCACAATACAGAAAAAAAAAATTTTGGCTCCTACTAAAGAAGTGCTTACAGGAAAGATCTTGATAATTAATATTTACAGTAAAAAAAAAAAGAAGAAGAAGATTTCAAATCAGTGACCTAAGCTTCCATCCTAAGAAACTAGGAAAGAAGAGCATATTGAGCCCAAAGTGAGTAGAAGAAAGGAAATAGCAAATAGAGACTGAAGTGAAAGAAATCAAGAACAGGAAAGTGATAAGGGAAATGAATGAAAGTAAAAGTAATTTCTTTGTGAACAAAGAAAAAATTATTAAAATTGTAAAACACAGCAAGAAAATATAATAGAAGGGATATATAGTTATGCTATTATCACAAATGAAGGAAGAAAGATTATTAAAAAATATCATGAACGACTCAGCAGCTATGATCCAGTAAGTTTGAAAATTTTAATGAAAGTAATAAATGTATTGAAAGATACCAACCATCAGAACTCACTCAAGATTAAACAAATTGAAAAACTCAACATTTTTCATTTTAAATAAATTTGTGGTTAAAGTTATCCCACTAAAAAAACTCTCAGCACAGAGGGCATCATTGTTGAATTCTACCAAACATTTATGGAAAAAATAATCCCAATTTTACAAAAACTTATCTAGTAACTAGAAAAAGAGGAAACACTTGCTAGTTTATTTTACAAAGACAACAGTTCCTTGGTATTGAAATGTGAGGGAAAAAAATTGAACTAATGACTCCAAATAACGAAAATAGTTACAAAAATTTCTAACAAAATATTAGCAAATTAAGTCCATAAATTTTTTTTAAAAAAAATAATGCGTCATTGCTGATTAGGATTTAATGCAGTTTGCTTAGAATTTAAAAAAAAAATCAATGTAATTTATCAAGTTATAATTTAAAATTATTGGCTTACATTAATAGATGCAAAGAAAATTGCATCCAAATTCGTAATTGCTAAGTCATGGCAGAAGCCCAAGTGTCCACCAACCCACGAATGGATTAATAAATTGCGGTACATGTATACTATGGAATATTATGCAGCCTTGAAGAAAGATGGAGACTTTACCTCTTTTGTGTTTACATGGATGGAGCTGGAACATATTCTTCTTAGCAAAGTATCTCAAGAATGGAAGAAAAAGTATCCAATGTACTCAGCCCTACTATGAA
>CAUYON010005826.1:0-49540 GCA_963573935.1 Arctocebus calabarensis | reverse complement strand
CTAGTGGACATTTTTAATCCTTTCGTCACTGTGGAAGTTTGAATTTGGTAAGAAGTTTCTGGGTGAGAAAAATTTTTATGGTGGAGGATGACACTGGTTATTATGGAGGATAGGTTTAAGAATATCCTGGAGAGCTGGTTTAGTTATATCAAATTTCTTCAGCATGTGGCTATCATTAAAGTATTTAATTTCTCCATCGTAGATGAAACTCAGTTTAGCTGGGTACAGGATGCTGGGTTGAAAGCTATTTTTTTTTTTTTAGGAGATTAAAAGCCGATGCCCATTCTCTTCTAGCTTCAGAGAGATCTGCAGTTATTCTAATATTCTTCCCCTTGTAGGTAATAGATTTCTTGCGTCTGGTTGCTTTCAGAATTTTCTCTTTCATATTAACTTTAGTGAACTTAATTATAATGGGCCTCAGTGATGTCTTATTCGGGTTGAGTCGTGCTGGGGTTCTGAAACTGTCTTCTATCTAAATTTCAGAATCTCTTGGCATGTCTGGAAAATTCTCTTTCATAATCTCAGAAAGAAGAGACTCTGGGCTCTGTGACGCCACTTCGTCATTTTCAGGTATCCCTATGAGACGAATATTGGTTTTCTTCGAGTTATCTGAAAGCTGTCTGAAAGAATGATCCATTTTTGCCTTCCATTTCTCTAGCTCTTTGTAGGTTTGGGAGTGTTCGGAAGCTTTGTCTTCCATGTCAGAAATCCTTTCTTCTGCTTGCTCCATTCTGTTACTGAGGGATTCTACTGTATTTCTCAGATCTTTAAGTGCTGCAATTTCTTGTCTCAATGTGTCAAAATCTTTGGTCATTTGGTCTTTGTATTCCTTGACTTCTTGAGACAATTTTTGAAATGCTCCCAGAATTTCTAATTCCAATTTTTCCTCTATTTTATTGATCCTGTTTGCGATCCAAATTCTGAATTCAATTTCTGACATCTTAGCCATCTGTTTATGCAAAGGATCATCATTTGTGTCCGCCAAATTGTTCCTTGGGGGGGGGGGTGATCTACTCTGGTTGTTCATGTTTCCAGAGCTTTTCCACTGATTCCACCCCATATTTATTTTGCACCATTTGGCTGGGTGAGTAGGTAAGAATAAGTTGGGTTGGGGGTTCTAGGAGTAGTGATTGACCACTCCTTCCTTTGCCTGTAAGCTGGGACTGGTGTTTGTACCTTTCCCCCTAGAGTTCTGCCAACACGTACTTTGCTACTGCCTGCGCAACTGGGGGCCTTCTTGATGTGGTGGGGTTAAGTGGCTCTGTCTTATTTTCAGCTGGTCTCTGTCTTACCCTACAGAATCAGTTACTCTGTGTTGGATTCTGAGCTGTGGAGGAAAACCAGCAGTTAGGTCACCACGCCCCCCACAACAATTCCACAACAATTGGAAAGGAAAATCAAACCTTCCCACTACCACACACCCAGTGTACAGCGTTAGAAAGTCCTCGGGTGATTGGCCCAGTTGAAAAGGTACTGATCAATTGTGCCAGCCAGTACCAACCTCAAATCAAAGAGTTGATAAGTCTGTGTCGACTAGACTGCAGAAGTCTGCTGGCAGCTTTAGTATAACTCGCTCCATGGTTCTGTGAGCTCAGGAGGGCCCCCCCAGCCAGTAAATTAGCCTGGGAAGGTTGATGCCTCTTTCCCCGCCTTGCAAATCTGTCACACCCAGTCTCTGGTAACCCTGCACGGCTGTGGTCCAGTTCCCTCCAATGAGCAGATGCTCTAGAGGTTTGCACCTGCCTAGGTCACACGGGGCTCTGTGGCTCCTCAGCCAGTCCACCAGTTATGCCGATGTTGGCAGTGGGGGAGGTGAGGCCTGACAACCTCGGTAGTTGATAGGGGCTGGGGCGATTCACTCAGTTCTAGCCCTGTCCCTGATTGATGTAAAGTAGATGAAAAAGCTGATAGAATAGAACAAGTTCACAGAATTTCTGCCCTGTGGAAGAGATGCTGGGCTGCTAATAGTCCTGACTCAGTCTGTGAGCTTCACTCTTTGTCTCAACTGTCATCTCCTGAGGGCCAGGTGTGGCCAAAATTTAGCAAAGTTTTGGTCCACTTCAGCCAGCCACCTTTCGGCTCACTCTCCTCTCACCGGTCCCGAGCCGGGAGAACACCACATACCAGCGGCAACCCGCACCCCGTCCACACCCCTCGAGAAAGTGTCCAAGAATCTGGACTCCGTGGGGGACAGACCTCCAGACCTCAGGGTGAGAGTCGAGGGGATTGCCGGGAGTTCCAACTTGCAGGTAGAGAATATATACAGTTTTATACAGCTTTATGCCTGGCAGGAGAGTGCTGCGGCACAGGGGAAGGAGGTCCAGTTTTTAGAGGGTCTCTCCCATGGGTAGAGTGGGAGGACATCTGAACTCTGCTCACTTGTTTGTATGGAGGTATGGCGTATACTGCGAGCTGTTCTCTTGTGGGAGGGGACTCCTGTCCGCTTGGTGATGTGCTCTGTACCTTTTATTTGTATCCTTGGGTCACAGGTTGCTCCAGCAGGGTTGAAGTGCGTTCCTCGACCTTGTCTCTTGGCTCAGCTCCAAACCGTTGGCTTTCTCACTAAATTTCTGTCCTTTAACTCTCCTTCTGGACAGGAGCATCTGCAGAAAGCTGGCTACAGACCGCTCCTCCCCCTCTGCCCTTCATTTTTATGTCATACTTCCTGTGTCCAAACTTCTCCTTTTTAAAAATTTTCTCTCTATATATACATGTGTTTATTTGGTTTCCACTTTTTGCCTTCACAAAATTAAAAAGGCTCAAAATTTAATAACAATAACAATGTTTAAGACAAGGACTAGAAATAAAAACCTTGTAAAGAACGAATGAAGATAAATATATTCAGAAAAGAAATCAGACAATTGCTGCAATGAAATATTGAGCAATAATAATAATGCAACAAAAGTAACATTCACATTCAAAAAAAGTAACATTCACATTACTCAGATAAGAGTATGCCTATCATAGAAGGCTTTGACCCTGAGGTTCAGTATGGAGTCATCAGTTAACGTCTTATTTTTTTTCCCTACGTCTCAAAAAATAGACAACTAATATTTATAAATAAAAATAAAAGGTAATTTCAAAAAACAGATCCTGCCAAATCTTATAGACAATAGAAAAAGAAGAAATACTTCAAAATCATCCTACTTCATCTGGATACACCTAATAAACATTATTCACTATATCAACAGAAGCAATAAACGCAGAAAAAGCATTCAATACACTCTAGCATCCTTTTCTAATTAGAACACTGAGGAGTATAGGTATAGTTGGCACATTTCTTAAATTGATTGAAGCTATCTATGACAAATCCACAGTTAATATTTTACTGAATGGAGTAAAACTTAAAGCTTTTCCTCTTAGAACTGGAACCAGACAAGGTTGTCCTCCATCACCATTACTATTCAACATAGTGCTGGAAGTTCTAGCCAATACAATTAGGCAAGAGAAGGAAATAAAGGACATCCAAATGGGAGGAGAGGTCAAACTCTCCGTCTTTGCTGATGAGATGATCTTACACTTAGAGAACTCCAAAGACTCCTGGAAATCATCAAAAAATATAGTAATGTCTCAGGATATAAAATCAATGTCCACAAGTCAGTAGCCTTTGTATATGCCAACAACAGCCAAGATGAGAGGCTAACTAAGGACACAAATCCCTTTACCACAGCTCCAAAGAAAATGAAATACTTAGGAATATACCTAACAAAAAAGGTGAAGGACCTCTATAAAGAAAATTATGAAATCTTAAGAAAGGAAATAGCAGAGGACTTTAACAAATGGGAGAACATGCAATGCTCATGGCTGGGAAGAATCAACACTGTCAAAATGTCTATACTTCCCAGAGAAATCTACTGATTCAACACCATCCCTATTAAAATATAAACTTCTCATTTTTATAAGGATACCAGTCATACTGAACTAGGGCTTGCTCTAAGGACTTTGTCTTGATCACCTGCAAACATCCTATTTGTAATGATCATGTTCATACTTTGCCATTATTTAGGGACACAACTCAACTCATTACAGATAGTTAGAATGTGCTGGCAAAAGGAAGGATGGCTTCACAAATGGCATCATGACATACAGGCTGTCCCTGGTTACCAACAAGATAGGTTCTGTCGTTTTTTTCTTATATCAAATTTGTATGTAAGTTGGAACAGGTACATTTACTTATTACCTGTAATAGCCTCTGATTGTAAGAGTGATTTACATGTAAGTCCAATGTTTGTAATTCAGGGACTGTCCACACTATGATTTTATACTATAATATTTTATGTTTTAATCATTCTGCCTTCATTATGGGGACCACTTTGTAAAATACATAATTCCAATCTACTTAGAGAAAGAGTGGATGTTGATGTGATTTCAACTGGGACTCTTTGACAGTTTGGGGTTCTGTTTGGGGATGCCCATGGTAAGGCAAATGGCTGAGTCGTAGCGCTCACCCCTTCCACGTAATTCCACTCAAGGGGAAGAGAGTGTGATTACTGTGGATTTCCAGTTGGATTCTGTCAGTCCAGAGTGTCCTGACCTGCTATAGGTCTAGCAACTAGTTCTATGGTGGCTGTAAATCTCATCCTTTGAGATTCATGTACCCTGTGGGGAGTCCACATTAGCTGCTTCTAATGTTTTCTCTGCCCTGGCTGGTGGGTTGGCCCCACATTCTCTGAAAAGACTTTATGACATGCTTGAAAACAGAAGAGAGATAGTTACACAGAATAACAATCAGATAATAGGGCTCCTAAATGCTTCTTCATGGGTTGGGTGCAACAGTGTCATCGGGGAGAATAAGAATATTGATTCCAAGCCTTACCTATGGAAATTGAATCAGGATATCTGAGGATGAGTACAGAAATATGTGATTCAGCAACCAGGAATTTAGAAGACAGCTGGTTTAGCTTCTTTAAGTGACAGCAGCCATCTGTCCCACTCCATCTGGGGCTCTTTCATGCATGTCAGGACTCCTAGAAGTCCAGATTCTAGACTCCAAGTCATAGAAAGAGCTGAGATCCATAGGGTGGTAGTGTGATGTAATGATTAGAACCTGAGCAATGGATTCTGCCACTAACTAGCTGGTTGACCTTAGGTATAATAGCAATGAAAGCTACTTGCTGAATTAGTGAGCTTTAAATGAGTTTCTACATGTAAAGCACTTATGATAGCAGTCGGCACATAGCAGTCTCTTACCTAATTTTGTTATTACTACAATGATGATGATTTTTCTTCTCACCTAAGGTTTAATGTCTAAATTCTAGTTTTCTGTCTGAGGGGATATTCTTTCTAGGAGATGGACGATAGGAACGGTACATTTAAGTTCTCAGTTGAAGCCCTTGTCCCTGGACAAGTTAAACCATCTGATTACATCCAGAAGGGCGTGGACCTTTCTATCCCAAAGTGGCAAGAAGAACGCCACATCAGAATATATAAGGTCATGTGTCTATAAAGAGCATGGAGGTACACTAGTAGGTGTACTACTTCCTTGTAGCTGTAGTGGTGGAGAGCTGAGTTGGTGTGCAGATGTGCAGTGAGACCCTGGAGACTAAGTTGAAGCCTGTTCCCCTTACTCACATCCCATTTGCCCCATAATAGCATTGGGCTGCTGACTTTGACTTGCATGCCAATCCTGTGCTAGATCTGGAGTCCTACCTGGAGCTCTGCCCATGTGCTTGAACTCACCCCATCCAGTCTTCCCCAGCCTTGCTCTCCAGGGTAATGGATTCTATCCATGCCATCCATTCCCAGCACTGGTTCTGAATCTACTGGAAGATGTGCTAAGTGAGGTAGGGGACTGCCAAAGATTATTGGTATCTTAAGAGATTTGGGAAGCTGTGTATTGATAATAAAGAATGATATATGTGGAAAATGTCATAAAAATACACTACTATCATAGAAAGAGTTAGCATTAGCAAAGACATATATGTGTCACTTTCTTAAAAAAAGATGAGTCTTGCTCTGTTGCCAGGGCTACAACCTGTACAGGCATGATCATAGCTCAACTTCAAATCCTGGGCCAAGCAATCTTCTTGCCTCAGCCTCTAACTAGCTGGGATTATCTGCGTGTTCCCCCAACCCCTACTAATTTTTCTTTTCTTTCCGTCTTTTTTTTTTTTTTTTTTTTTTTATAAATGAGGTCTCATCCTTCCTCAGGCTGGTCTCAAACTCCTGTCTCAAGTGATCCTTCCATCTTGACTCCCCAAAGTGCTAGGATTGTAGGCATGGGTCACCGCTCCCAGACTCTAAGTGGCAATTACTTTTATGGTAGAGGGGATGCATTTTTGGGCATCCCTTTGTTTGTGACTAAAGGTTCCCTTTTCCTCCTCTGTGCATCACTCGGTAGGGGGCTGCTGCACCCTGTACATCTGTTCACCTCCTGCCTCTTCACATGACACTGAGGCGCCCAGGAAGTCACCATCCCCTCCACACCACCTGATGGGGCCCTGGTGCTTAGTATGTGCTCAATTAATGTTTGCACAAGAAATGAAAGATTTTAGTAACTCATTTTTATTAAATCACACATAAAGGTATAAAAAATTAAAAATAGCAAATAAAAAACAAAACCAACCCAAAAGAAGTCTCCAACATTGAGAGGGTGGCTAAGTAAATATTGACAAGGATAATATGATAACGTCATGATGTGAATGATAATGTTTTCAAAGAATGTTGAATGACACAAGATAGCACTCATCTATTATAATAAAGAGCAGTGTATAAAACTCTATGGCAGTGTTTTTCAACCTTTTTTTTTTATCTCGCAGCACACTTGAGCTTATAGTTAAACTTCTGTGGCACACTTAAATTACGTTAGTCAAAAATAGAGTAAGAGGGAGGCGCCTGTGGCTCATCGAGTAGGGTACCGGCCCCATATACCAAAGGTGGCGGGTTCAAACCTGGCCTCAGCCGAACTGCAAAACAGAAAAATAGCCGAGCATTGGGGCGGGAGCCTATAGTCCTAGCTACTTGGGAGGCTGAGGCAAGAGAATCGCCTAAGCCCAGGAGATGGAGGTTGCTGTGAGTTGTGTGACGCCATGGCACTCTACCGAGGGCGATAGAGTGAGACTCTGTCTCTACAAAAAAAAAAAAAAAAAAAAAGAGTAAAAAAGGAATATACATACTGTGCTTTGAACTTCTTTCGAAAATAATTTAATTAATGATCTTTAAAAATGTTCGTGCCTGCCTAAGATCCTCTCATAGCACACCGTGAACTGTGGCACACCAGTTGCAAATCATTGCTCAGTGGGGTAATTCCATTTTATAAAAAATGTTCTATTTATTGGTATGTAGATATGTTACTATGTACAACATAATTGAGTGTCTATATTAGCTGTACACGACCAAGGTAGGAAGGACACAGACCCTAGTGCTATCAGTAATCATCTCTGCTTGGTGGACTCATTTTTATTTTCTTTAGTAGAATGTCTATTTATTTTATAAGTTTTCTGCATGTATGTTTAGGTTCTGAGAGAAACCAATAAACAGGATTAAAAAAAACAAAATATAATCTAAGATGCTCCAGCGAGTTATTGCAAAGGTTGTTTTTACAGAGCAGGGCAGTGTTAAAGGATGACTAAGATCTTTCACTACTCCAAGGTTAAGTTACAAATGTGTCCTCAGGACCCTGGGGCTTTAACCAAACCCTCCCCTGGCTCTTTTCTGAAAGCAACTCCTTAGAATAATCCCACCTGCCCTGGGATGATCGGGGCCAGGCTGGCGCTTGTCGCCGGAGGAACAGTAGCTGTTTGTAATTTTGCTGTGTTCTCCCTGTTACAATCCGAGGTGCAGCAAATACCAGAACTCTATACAGGGGTGTCCACACATGGTGGCCTCCCTTCTAACACCAAGGCAGATTCCTTCTCTTGAGGTGGGGATGATCTTGGGGGCTGAGCAGAAACTTCATACCACCATGCGTCTGTGCTGTGCAGTCCTGGTCACAGAAGCCCTTCAAGCAAATGATTTCTCATTAAGAAAAAAAGTTATTGCACAGATTCTGAAATGGAGGTTATTGACATATTCTCAGGTTAATTTAAGGACAGAATGGGGTTGAAGAACTTACCCTGATGGAGGATGATGTGGAACGGACTGGACGCGTCGGAAAGCACAGGAAACCACGCAGAGCGGGAGCGGAGGCTAAATTTAAACTCGGCATCTAGGTCAGGACGACCGCTTGGGAAAGGGAAGTTGAGCTGGGGGTTGAGCACGAATGGTGAACCAAACGTATAAATCAAATGGCACAGGCCAATGCTTCTTGGACTTCCGCAAGCTCACAACCACCAGGGATCTTGTTAAGTGCAACTTCAGATTCAGTGGGCTGGATGGATTCTGGAGTCTACTCTGGTAGCGAGCGACTTTGTGCTGCTGCTGCTGGTCCATAAACCACACTCTAAGAAGCGAGGATTTGGGAGCTAGAGAGACACAAAAGGGTTCCCAGGGGCCAAGTAGGGTGTGTTTTTCTTTGTTGCCTCAGCACATGAGACAGTCTAGGGAAGGACTTCTTAGTGATCATAAAAATCATTCGATCAAGTAGGAGGGAGGCCAGCTGTTTACAGCTGGTGGTATTTGATGCAAAACAGATCACGATTTTGAGTTGCATTGACATGGGTGTGGATCCCGAGGAACATTATTTATCTCATGGGAAATGGGAGGCTTTGAAAGGTTTAAGTTGCTCCTGGTCAACTCCTTCCTTAGCCTGCTGGCTAACAGCCTCATTCGTGTTTGAGAAGTGGCTGGAAGCATCAGTGGAAATGGCCCATTGCCACCCTCTTGGCCAGGCTGAGGGATGCCTCCTGCCCAGAACCACTTGCCCAGAAAGGGAGAAAAGTTTGTAAGGCCAGACCTCTAGCTGCAGTCAGTCTCCCATGGACACTCGGAGCCCCTTCTCACAATGAGATTGGCTTTCTGGTCCAGGCCTTCTGTTTCTTGCACCTTGGATGCTCAGTCTGGTCGGTGGATCAGCTGTATCTGTATCACCTTGTTAGAAACTCAGAATCTTTCACCCTATCCCAGACCATCCAAATCAAGCCTGCTTTTTAATGCGTGCACATTAGCATTGGAGAAGCACTGCCTTACATAACTCTTCCGTCAGCACTTTTGAGGCCAGGGGAAAAAGCTCACTAATACGTTACACTAGTGCTTACATAGCCTTACCATGGACCAGGCAATGTTCTGAGCGCTTTTCAATTATTAACTTTTCTAATAAGCTGTCCCCCATGTCATTGCACTCTTCTCTTGCCTAGTTCCCTCAAAGCCGCCAGGCAGTGTCCAGGAGGGCGGTAGGTCCTCTGTCCTATGGAACCCTTGCACCCACCTGGCCACCTAGGGAGGTGACCACAGCCTCTTTCTAAGGCTCAGCAAAAAGGCTGCCCTGTGGGAGAAATTTGCCTGTGAGGGGATGATCTTTCTGGAATAGTCCCTTCAAAACAGCTTGGAAAGCCTCTGGGTTCTGATAGTGATCGCATTCTAGAAATGGAGTTGGAACATGGGTTCCCACCAGCTACTCTGTGGGCCCAAGAGGAAGGGAAAAGACAACTGTTTGAGATCTCAGCACAAGCCTCAGGGTTGAATCCCTGGGTGGGAACCTAAGTGCTTTCCCCCTAGCACCTCTCTCAGGGTGTGGACTTCTTGCCACAGCAAGCAGTGGTTTAGATTTTGGACTCCAGAGATAGCCTTCCTAGTTTCAAATCTAAGCCTGCCACTTGCCAGCTGTAGGAACCCTGGATAAATTACTTAATATCTCTGTACCTCAGTTTCCCATTTGTGAAAGAGAGACATAAACTACCTACTTTATAGACGTGTGCAGAGGAGTTGATGAATTGATGTGTGCCAGGAGCACTCAGTGTTATTGTTGTGTTCTGTCTTGAATCAGACTTACCCTCCCTTTTATCCATGTAGGGATGTTTGGATCTGCTGTTTACAAAGGCCAGAACCAGGCTAGGGATTCCAGGGATGTCCCAAAATTGAGGAAGTGGGGTTGCCAGATTTTCTAGAGTGGAGCAGAATTAAAGGCTGTGTTGATTTCCTATTGCTGCTGTAATGAATCATCATTACAACGAAGTTGTTTAAAACAGCACAAATTTATGATGTTATTAATACAATTCTGGATGTCAGAAGTCTGAAATGAGTTTTACTAGGCTGAGATTAAGGTGTCAGCAGGGCTGAGTTCCTTCTTGGAGGCTCTAGGGGAGAATCCATTTCTTTACCTTTTCCATCTTTTGGAGGTCACCTGTATTCCTTGGCTCGTGGCCCCTTCCTCAAACCTCAAAGCCAGCAGTCTAGTATCTGTAAGTCTACATTGCTTTGCTGGATTTCTGGTTTGGTCTTAACCTCTCCTTTTCCAGCTCTCCCTTCCTTACCCGCCTTTTACTTCTGAGGACCGTGGTGATTGCAGTGGGTTTCTCTGCATAACCTGTGCTTACTTCCCTATTTCATGATCTTTCTCTTAATCACATCTGCACAATCCCTTTTCCCATATAAGGTAACATTCATAGGTTCTGGGAATTAGGCTGTGGACATTTTGGGAAGAGGGCTATTATTCTGCCTACTACAAGGGACAGATAGATTAAAAAGCAGTTTGCCTTGCCCTTGTTAATGCTCAGAAGAGATTGGTAAGAAGCAGCTCTTGGTAATTAGAGAGCACTACCGTTATTGGACATTCATTTGTGCCAAGGCCTGTTAGAGGTGCTCTTGTGGTTTTTACATTTAATTTGCACACTACCCCACTTTACAAGTGTGAGAACAGAGGTTGGGAGAGATGAGGTTACTGCTACAGCAGTGGGGCTGGTGTTTGAACCCAAGTGTGTCTGTTTGCCAAGCCCTTTCCTCACCACACCATGCATTTCATTCAGAGCTAATAGAGCCCAATGAGGCAAGCACATTTAGAAGGCTTAATGTCCACAACGAAATCCATTTTTACAAATATTGTTAGAGCATTTCTGCAGCTCCGAGCTGGCCAGAGTGGAATTGGCAGTAGGCTTTGGAGTTTCCTGTACCCAATGCTCAGGAAGGCTTGGGCACACCCGGGGAAGGGATGGAGGCTCAGTGTGCCCTGGGCTCTTCTTGGGCCTCAACTCAGGGCCTTATAGTTTCCAAGAAAATGTGGCCCAAAAGCTTAATTCCCCCCACTGTCCGGCCCCGTGTAATGCCCAGCCTGGGGGAGAATCCTTCCAGGTAAGTAACTGAGAGCATCTCAGAGTGTGCAAACCACCCCACAAAATCAATGCCATGCCTCTGGCAGCCAAGCTTTTGGCGTTAAGAAAATTAGAAGAGGTCATGAATAATTGAGATCACATGAAATGGCAAGGGAGAGAGAAACATGTTCTTGTGGAAGTT
Organism: Arctocebus calabarensis; assembly: GCA_963573935.1. Classification (NCBI taxonomy): domain Eukaryota; kingdom Metazoa; phylum Chordata; class Mammalia; order Primates; family Lorisidae; genus Arctocebus; species Arctocebus calabarensis. The sequence continues at coordinate 38,215 of CAUYON010005826.1, read as the reverse complement.
GCTGTTTTGTCACCATAGCCCTTGGAAGTAGAACATTCAAGACGACAGACACACCCAGGCGAACGCCCTCCCTGATGGGATTATGGGCAGAACAAAATCCCCAGAGGTGACAGTGTTGGAGGTTCTCTGGTACTGGCAGGGGACAGTGATTCACATATGCTTACATCAGTCTTCTTATATTCTTTTGAGTCACCCGGCTTGTTGCTGTCACCTGCCTCCAAGTGACTTGAGGAAGACACTTCGTGGCTATTGCCACTTCTGGTGGCTCCCCGATTGTGTGGCTGAGTGCCAAAAGCACTGTGTTCTCAAGGGATGGGAAGAAAGCAGTGGGGTTCTAGTAAATGTTTACGAACTGGCTCTCTAGAAAAAAAGAAAGAAAGGTTCTGCTTTGTGGCGTTTCCTAGTTTCCATGGTGTAAATACTCCCACCCTGGCTGATTTCAAACTGCCAACCTTTCTACTGGCTGGCAACATTCCTGAAAATATAACAACTTCTTCTCCTAAATTGGTACAGGCCAGTGCCAGCACACCGCTGGAAGTAAGTTTTTCATTTTGTGTCTGTTTGTCACACAGAGGTCCTAATGCTTGTGACCAAAGTCCAGTATGAGAGCAGCCATTTTTTCTGCTTGTAGCATTCTTTCCCACAGGACACAAGACCAAAGTTCATGGGGCAGGCTGGAGAATGACATGTCCTCATTACTCCTTCCTCACCACCACAGCACAGTGTTCTCCTGACCCTGGACATCTGAACACGAGCTCACCATTTCTGGAGGGACCTTCCCACATGTGTATCAGTTGTACAAATAGATACCCAGAGTCTCCAGAGCTTCCTCTAATTTAAGTTTAGCTCTTCCCCAAAGTGGCTAGTCATCAAAGTTTCATGGGGAACTTTCAGAAGTACAGAATCCTAGGCTGTCCTTTCCTCAGAGACCCTGATTTGGAAAATCTGTCATTTTCAAAAGTTCCTTGGGTGATTCTAACATACAGTAGAACCTTCATAGTTGACCATCTCCCTACACTGGCCGGATATGCACCCATGTACGTATAAGTACAGTAGATGTAGTTCCTTATGTTGACCACTTCTGTATATTGACCAATTTGTTACAGTCTCTTGGGTGGTCAACTTACAGAGGTTCTACTGCATTTGGGGAGAGTCACACAACTTTCTGCTTTGGGCAAGGAGGTTATTTGGCATAACCTTTAATGGCCCTTCCAGAAGAATTAAAGCCATCAAATCCTAACATTGTCTGCTTCCCAGTGGGGCTGATGTCCAAAGTAGAGCAGCAGTGAATCCAAGGAACAAGCCTGTCTTTACGGTGCCTGCAGCAGAGCAGGCTCAGGAAGCCAATGGTCAACACCCCACAGTCCAAAGAGAGCTGCCATGCCTGAGGGATAGCGACCTACCTGAAATAGCTCCAAGCCATGTGTCCTTGATGACGATCAACCAGTGACAATCAATTGTGGCTGGACACTTTCTCAGGCTCTGCTAACCCCGCCCTCCTCCCCATTCCTTTTCCCCCTGTCGTCTTCTCTTTTTTAGATTGCTGCTACAAAGCTTGCTGCTCAGAGGCAGGCCGGGGACACTGGGTTTCTCCAGAGGGCAGAGGAATTTTCATCTGGGCCTGGGCCAACAGAGAAAGATCTTAGAAACAGACAAAAAAACAGAGGTGTCTGTAATGAGAAGGGAGAAGGAGGGGTTCCTAAAACCTGACTGACACGTGCAGTCAGCTTTTGATAGCAGTGGACCTGCCTGTTTTGTTTGGCTTTGTTTTCCTGACTTGGTAATCACAATTCCTGTGGAATGCTTTGTTATGGAAATGAAACCAGTTATTCTCCTGGCCACTGTGGCTGGAACTGGGAGCTGTGTTATATGAACCAAAAGCAAATGGTTTCACCCTCCTGGGGGTGAAGGAGGTTAGCTCTGCCAGGAGAGGTGCTTGCACCAGGTCATATCAAACTAACTCCATTACATTTTCTCTGGGAAGGATGAATGTAGAGCGAACAATGAGAGGATGGGTCTCCCAGCTCAGGGCTCAGTCCCAGGCAGTGCTGTGCCCTTCCTGGCAGCTGTGAACCACGTGCATCCAGCACTGTGAGAAGGGAGACTTGGGATGACTGTGCCATTTTTCTTCCCACATTGTACATATGCCTAAGGATCATTGCAGATGATCTCTAAGATCTGTAGTCTGTGTGTTTCTGCCTTGTGACCCTGAACTTGACTGAATGACTGGATCTCCATCTGCAGTTTCAACTTGTCCAACAGTTATGATGCTAAACACGATAGTCCCCAATCCCCCAATACCAGTACCTGAGAGCATATTTGCCTCGACCAGGGTAAGGAGGGAGTCTTGCCCAGAGTGACAAGCCATGCTGTAGGACCTGCTATGTTCAGTGAGGGTTAGGGCAGTGATAAATGTACAGGAAGAAGACTCAGGGCTGGGAACGGGGCAATAAATAGTGACTAGAGCCTGGGTAAAACTCTCCAGCCGTCTGTCTTGCCAACATGGAACCTTAGTTTCTTGGCTTCTGATCTGCCCTTCTCTGAGCTCCTCACCTGTTCTGTGCTGTCTGAGCTCGCCCTGATCACCTGGAATCTCCTACTGTGTTCAGTTTGATGCCTCCAAAAAGACTAGCGGTGGGTTCACGTGACCTTGAAAGTGCCTTGCATCTTCCTAATTTCTGACACTTGAGGGCAGGGAACAAGTTTTCTATGTCATTGTTGTCTCCTCGAAAGAAATGTCTTCTAAACAGGAATTACCCAAGAAACACCCACGCCCACCTAGCCTCCTGCCTCCCCAGAGAAGAAAGAAGCAGGCGCAGAGCCTATGTGCGCCAGACACAGGGCTCATCTGCTCATTGCCTGTGACTACAGATTACAAGTGGTCATCTGTGGCCTGCCTCAGAATCCTATCACAGGTTAGCCAGCTAGTGAAGTGAAAGTGAGATGTGCATTTCATTAAAGGGACCCTGGAACCCAACACTGAGGCTCTCTGTGCATGGAGATAAGAGGGGTATGTAGAGTGGGACAGAGCTTGCAGATAGTGATTCAAGTAGAGGATGAAAGTGTTTGTTAGTAGTGAAAGGCAATTGGCGTGGGCAACATACAGAAATACCTGAGAGTAAGTGGCACGAGCCCAGGAAACTGGCCTTGGACTTGGTAGGCCTCTCTGCATGACCTGGGGCAAGCCTCTTAATATTCTCTGGCCCTCAGGGTCCTCATAAGTAAGTTAGGGTGCTAAGGAAATAGTTAATGAGTACTGAAGTGAGTTCAAATCCTTGCTTTGGTACTGGTTGTGTAAACTTGCAGGTTATACAGCCTCTCTGGGTCTGCTTTTTCAGTTGTAAACCAAATGAGAAGCTGGAGAGTAGATGTGGGCTTGAGATAGACTGAGTTTCTACTCCCTCTCTATCCACACATTCACTTTGTGACTTTGGGTAAATAACGTATCCTCCTAGAGCCTCCCTCTCCTTACCTCTAGGCAGGGTTAGCATGAGGATAGTGCCAGACTCATAGTAAGTGATGGGAAAAGATGGCTTGGAATCATCAGTCATCTCTTCCCCTTCAAGCTCTCTTCGGTGGAGAAAAGATATAAGCTGCCCAAGTGTGATCGATGTTTGAGACAGATCAGTGGTCTCAAGTGCCTGCTGAGTTTCTGGATTCCCTGGTAACAGTGGATTGGAGACCTTGACTGGAGCCAGGAGCCAGGAGGCCCCCAGTTGCCTCTCAAACACAGGCCTTACTCACTGCCTGTAGTATGCTGGGGACACAGTGGGCTCTCAGCTTACTTACCCAGCCTGCTTCAGGGAGGACAGAGCCAGTTCACAGTTCCCCTGCTGGCAGAGATTGGAAGGCCCACAAGAGAATGGCTGCCTGATGCATGCTTCTGGAAGTTCTCACCCAGAGAGTCCAGGCCCTCCCTCCACTTCCTCAAGGCAGGGGAGAGAGAAACTGAGCAACCCCATCCAGTGAGTGTTGTGCTGCCACTGACCAGGCTGTTTGCTGCTCTGCAGGGGTGGATGGGGGAAAAGGAGCTCTGGAAGCAGGGCTTTGCTCCTCGACATCATGAAGAGGGTGCTGTCAGCTGCATGTTTCTGCCTTCCTTCTAATTCATTTACAATGTAGTGATATCTGGAGATGAAGTCATTGGGAGGTAATTAGATCATGAAGGTAGAGTCCTTAGTGCCCTCAGGAGATAGGAGAATTGGCCTTGTACCTCTCTTCCAACTATGTAAGTGTACAAGGAAAAGATGGTTGTACACAAGCCAAGAAGAGAGCTCTCATAAGAACCCAACCACGCTGGCTCTATGACCTTGGACTCCCAGCCTCCAGAAACTGTGAGAGGTAAATATTTATTGTCTGAAACCCTCCATCTATAATTTGTTACAGCAAACTGAGTAGACTAACACAGGTGTGAAAACACTTCTCTGCTGATGCATATGGATAGGGGGCTGAGGGTTCCCTAAAATGACTGTGAAATAGCATTTATACTATGGTGAAGAAATTGGGCTTAATATATCTCAAGTTAGAAATTGGATGGCTCTCGGAAGCCTATTGGATGAGTATTCTAACATCTGTCATAGTCTTAATCTGCCATCTTTCCATTCACTTCAAATGATCTGAGCACCAGTTCTTGTTGAGGTTTGTAAAAGCCAGGGGCAGGATATCTGAGGCTTATAGTGTGAGGTGCCTAAGACTATGTATGAGGGGAGGTGCCTAAGACTATGTATGAGGGGATGATTTTGATGAAAAGAAAAAGAAGTAGGATGCCTGTTTTTGCAAAAGTTACCTTGGGAAAATGAGGACTTTCCCCTCCTCAACACTCCCTTCCTCTAGCTTCCGTCACGGCTTTGGGGCTTTCAAATTGGTATCCCTGCTGGCCATTTCCTTCCACTGCACACCCTTGCATACTTTTCCAGCCTCCTTAGAATCAGGGTGAAGAGAATGCCAGAGTGTGGCTGGGATCACAACCAGACAGGAGGACTGGTTCAAGGGTAGAGAGGTGAGTTTACCTGGAAACCGCCAAGAGACTCTTCCAGTGAAGTAGATGTGGGGAAGATGTAGTGACTGTTTCCTAGCTCTGATGGTAAATAGACAAGTAGGGAGTGATGTGTATGACTAGAAATTGAAGGCCAAATTCTTTCACATCTCTAAGCTGGGATAGTTGCTTCCAGTTCTTGTGTGAGCTCTTCGTGCCTTCTTGGAGAACATGATCGTATAAGGAGAGAGAAACTCAAAGAGGCCCATGTGGTAGGACATCCAAGGAGGAAAAGGCCAATACTTGGAGTTTTATGGCCCTGGTGTAGATACTCAGACCTAACTATGAAGTCTCCCTGTCTGTGGTGGGGATGGGAAAGGGCAAATACCATTTTATATATGAGGAAACAGAGGTTTAAGAGATCATCATCTGCCTCTGTCACACTGCTAGTAAGTGGCATGAGCCATGATTTGAATCCAAGACTGATTCCAAAAGCTTTTGCACCAAGCACATCACCTTTCATTGTTGTTCAGTAGGGAAGGGAAAACACTTAAACCTCATTAATACCTATTCTAGTTACTATTGCTGGATTTAGTTCATATTCTGTTACTATAAAGGAATACCCAAAGTTGGGCAATCTCTACAGAAAGGAGGTTTATTTGGCTTGTGCTTCTGCAGGCTGTACAAGAAGCATGGAACTGGCAGTTGCATCTGAGGTATCTGGGCTGCTTCCACTCATGGCAGAAGATGAAGGGGAGCCTGCATGCACAGAGATCACATGGCAAGAGAGGAAGCAAGGGTTGGGGAGGCAACAGGCTCTTTTTAACAACCAGCTTTCATAGGAACTACTAGGACAAGAGCTCACCTCTCCATGAGAAAAGGGCATTAATCTGTTCATGAGGGATCCCCCTCCATGACCCGGACATCTCGCATTGGACCCCACCTCCAAAATTGGGGATCAAATTTCAACATAAAGTTTGAGATACAAACATCGAAACTATAGCATTCAACCCCTTACCCCTTCCACCCAAACCCATGTCCTTCTCACACTGCAAAATACATTATTAGTCCCCTCAAATCTTAACTTGTTCTAGCACCAATCCAAAAGTCCAAAGTCTCATTTGACATACAAGGCAAATTGCTTCCATCTATGAGACTGTAAAATAAAAAAAAAAAAGTCATTTGCTTCCAAGATATGATTGTACAGGCATTGGGTAAACATTGCCATTCCAAAACGGATACATTGGCCAAAAGAAACAGGCAATAGGCCCTATGCAAGTCTGAAGCCCAACAGGGCACACAGTAAATCTTAAAGCTCCAAAATAGTCTCCCTTCACTCCATGTCTCAAACCTGGGCACAGTGGTGCTGGAAGCAGGCTCCCAAGGCCAGGGCAACCCTGTCCCCATGGCTGCTCCCACACCTGCAGAACTAACACCACATGGACACCACCCAGGCTGATAGCCTGCATCCTCTGGAATGGAGGCCCAATAGTACCTGGTGCTGGAGCCAGAGCAACCAGAATGCAGGGTGCAGTATCCTGAGAGCACTGGGCTTGTCCCACCAAACCATTCTGTCTGTCTCTGGGCTTCTGGGCCTGTGACAGGAGCATCTTTTTTTTCAGAGACAGAGTCTCACTTTGTTGCCCTCAGTGGCATCACAGCTCACAGCAACCTTAACAGGAGTATCATTCTCAAAGATTTCTGAAATGTCTTTAAGGCCTTTTCTCCATTATCTTGACTATTGGCACCTTGCTCCCTGTATCCAAGCTAATCTCTCTTGCAAGGAGTTGCTCAGCAGCACCCTTGGGTTCTTCTCCTGAAAACACTCTCTCCCTTCTCTATCACGTGGTCAGGCTGTGAATTTCCCAAACTTTTATTCTCTGCTTCTCTCTTAGTTAGAAATTCCATCTTTAGGTCTTTCCTTTGCTGCCATATTTGATCACAAGCTGTTAAAAGTAGTCATGCCACTTCTTGAAGGTTTTGCCGCTTGGAAATTTCTCCTGCCAAGATGCCCTAGGTCATCACTTTTAAAGTCAGTATTCCACAAATTCATGCCCTGTCCCCAGGGCACACAATGCAGCCGATCTCTTTGCTACAATGTGACAAGGGTGACCTTTTTTCTAGTTCCCAGTCAGTTCCTCATTTCCATCTGAGCCCTTGTCAGCTTGGCCTTTACTGTCTATATTTCTGTCAGCATTTGGGTCACAACTACTTAACCAATCTCTACAAAGATATTTCATCCTTTTGTCTTTTTCTGAGTGCTCCAAACTCTTCCAAAGATGCTTACCCAGTTTCAAAGATGCTTCCATATTTTCAGGTATTCTTACAGTAATGCCCTACTCTTTTGGTACCAATTTTCTTTCTTAGTACATTTTGTGTTGCTATAAAAGAATGCCTGTGGCTGGGTAATTTATAAAGGAAATAAATTTATTTGGCTTGTGGTCTCCAGACTGTAGATGGTTCTGCATTTGCTTTTGGTGAGGGCCTCGGGCTGCTTCCACTCATGGTGGAAGGGGAGGAGGGGTTGGAGTGTGCAGGGATTTCATGGCAAGAGAGGAAGTAGGGTGATACCAGGCTCTTTTTAATAACCAACTCTCAAGGGAATTAATAGAGCTAATAATAGAACTCACTCGCTTCCCCTCCCAGGAAAGGAATTAATCTATTCATGAAGCATCTGCTGTTATGACCCAGATGCTTCCCATTAGACACCACTTCTAATGTTACTGTCAAATTTCAACATGAGCTTTGGGGAACAAACAATCCAATGAGAGCACTGGATGACAGACAACACCAAAACTTAATGGCATAAAAAAACCATCTTATCATGCTCACGATTCTGTGAATCAGAAATTTGGAGAAGACACAGCAGGACCAGCTTGTCTCTACTATGTTTGGGGCCTCATCAGGGAAGACTTGAAGGCTAGGAGGGACTCAGGGGCAGGAGCCCACACTCATGTATTTGGTGGTTGATGCTAACTCATGGCTGAGACCTCAGCAAGACAGTTGAGTAGAGTAATACCTATGTTAGGTTTCTCTACATGTTCTCTCTGCCTGAGTTCATAGGGGACTTTCTTTGAGAATGGCAGCTGGGTTCTAGGAATAATGAGTGTCCCCAGAGAAGACAGTCTAATCTAGCCTTGGGAGTCATGTGGTGTGTCAACTTCTGCCATAATCTATTGCTTGAGACCATCAAAAAAGTCCATCTAGGTATAAGGGAAAGGGACACACACCACAACTCAATGGGAGGAGTGTCAAGCGTCACATGGTAAGAAGCACATGTGGAACAGGAAACATTGTTGCTGCTGTCTGCCACAATACCCTAGAGAAAGAGTTTGATGGTTTTCCAGAGCTGGCTTTTGATTAGGGAAGGGAGGAAAGGGAGATGAAGAGGTAATGAAGGAAACTGTATGCCCAAAGGGAGAAACGGGGTCTCTGCGGTGGAGTCAGGACATCATTGGACATCTGTTGCATGCAAAATGTGACCCCCAGAACTTCCATCTCCCCCCATTCCTGCATTAACCCATACTAACTTAACCAACAGAAGCTCCGACTGCCTTGCTGGAGTTTCAGGTCATTAAGATGGTCACTTTTCCACATGGGGCAGCCTCACATTTCAGTAGCTTCAAACAAAGATGATTGTCCCTGATAAAACCAGTATTTTGCCCCATTGGATCTTCAGGTGGGAAGGTGGGAAACTTTTTTTTTGACACAGTCTCACTCTGTGGCCCTGGGTAGGGTGCCATGACATTGTCATAGCTCACAGCAACCTCTTGAGCTCAAGCAATCCTCCTGCCTCAGCTTCCACAAAGTAGCTGGGACTACAGGTGCCCACTATGACGTCCAGAGAGTTCTTTCTATTTAGTAGAGATGGGGTCTCACTCTTGCTCAGTTCTCAAATTGTGTGATTGCACACACGAGCCTGGGAAACTCTTTAAAAGGCCATGTCTCTCTGTATCCTCACACAAACTCTCTAGAGTGGGACTTAACTTATTGAGCTTATGTCGTTTGGTTTAGTTAAAGTTCAAAAACTAAGTATTTATTTTATAATCAACAACAGCAGCAGCAATATTTATTTTCCACAGAGAAACTAGACACCCTAAAAGCCAATAAAAATATCCTGATGGGGTGGTTGGTGCTGGGAAGTCATGTTTTTATGACGGGATGAATCTCATGTGCATTGAGATAGAGAACTACTGTTTATGTGATTTGTCCTGACTCCCTTCTAGAATGTTTCTGTCCCTTTTCCTCTTGCCCATTTATCTCCAGTCCCACAGATCTTGTTGATCAGCTTCTAAAATATCAAGTCTTTTCTTGTCCTATGGTCTCTCTTTGCACAAGGCTCTTCTCGGCCTTTAATGCTGTTCTCCTGGATGTTCACTTGCCTCATTTCCTTACTTGATTTGCGTGGAGAGCCCTATGGAAGGGTTCTGGTCAACAGTCCTGCCACAGTCTCAGCCAACAGCCAACATTAACCAGTGCATGTGAGCGTAGACGCTTCCAGATGATTCCAGCCCATAGGAATTAAGTCATCTCTGGCCTTTAGTTCTTAGCTGAGGTTCCAAATATTGTGGAGTAAAGAGTGTGTCTTCTGCAAATTCTGACTCAGTTAATTCTTCTCTAAGAACACCTCCTTACAGAGGATATTCCTGACTACCTTTGACTAAAATGGTGTGCCTTTGTAAAGATACAGATAGGGTCTTGCTGTGTTGCCCTTGCCTGGACTAAAACTCTTACACTCAGGCAATCTTCCCACAGCCCCCCAAGTATCTGGGACATTAGGCACGTGCCATTGTGCTGGCTGAAATGGTATTCCTCATCATTTTCTATCCTCTTCTTTGTTTTTTTCTTCATCGCACTAGTTTGATAGTGCATATTTGTTAGTTAGCTTCCATTCCTTCAATGGAATGTAAACTTCATGATGATAGAAATATTGGCATTTCAAAAAGTGCCACACATAGACAAGGTAGGTATCAGGTCAATAAGTATTTGTGGAATGAATAGACACTTAACAATTATGCTACTAGTCCCTTTTTTCCAGAGCTACTGTTCAGCAATCTTAGTGCTGTTTCCTCTTGAACCTGGACTGTGCATCAGTATCCTTCACAACATGATCACACATTACTGATGTGAGTCAGCAAATGGGATGAAACTCGTTTTCCATACCTGGTCTTGAGCATTCATTTTGGTATGTCCATTTATTGTCTTACTGTTATCGTTTGCTTTGCAACCAGATACCAGTTGCTCTCTGAGGCCAAAGACTGAGTGAGGCTCATATTATTTTTGTTACATGGAAGTTCAAATTGAAACGATTTGTAATAATTTTTAGATCAAGGCAAGGCAAGGCAGGAGGAGGGCTGAACAGACAGAGGATCACCACGCTTCCCAAGATAAGAGGCAGGTGATTGGAACCACAGTGGTTGAAGAAATTTCTAGGACGGAAGGAAATGAAGTTCCCTCCTGGCAAAATAGATGAGAAAGTCAGTTTTGATGCCACATATCTCGGGTCATAGAACACTTAATAAGAACCTCTGTGAGAGCTGAAAACTGGATGTTTTCTGCCTGTTCCGCTACGAAACATCTAGCCCATCAAGTCGTCATCTGTTTGCATTTGGTGTGATGTTGGTCAAATAGAATTTCTATAGGGCCAGGCCTGGATTCAGGGCTCAGGCTTGGAGTGAAGGAGGGGACGGGACGGGAAAGTAGCAACTATTATGTATTCTCCAGACTTAATGAACAAAGGAACCCCGTTATCAGATGGTTTGTTTCAGGAAAAATGAGATTTGAAATTATCTGCTACCTGGAAGGTCCCGATCCAGGGTAGATTTTGGGTCCAGACACTCTTAATGGAAGCAATGGCAGCATCTTTACCTGGCTGTCACCTGAAGGCCTTACTCATAACAGGTGTTTTGAAGACAGAGGAGAGAGATCCTGATTGGTCGTGAATGCAATTATTTCTGCTGAAGAACATCCCACTGAAACTGAGAGTATGGTTGGAGAAGAACATCCCACTGAAACTGAGACTGTTTAGAAGGAGCTAGTTGCAACAAAGATTACCACCATACCTAAAGACATCATTCACTCCTGTTTCCAAGGTATCCATCATTCAGAAACAACCTAAACTGTGAAAAAAGAAAAAAATACTCACCAGGATGTGTTCAGATAGTTAGTCTTTCTGACTTTCTTCGGCAAGTTGCAGGAAGATCTATGGATCAATAAAATCATTCTATTCCCTACATAATTGTGTGAACCAAACCAGAAAATGATCCAAGGAAAGATGTGACCCCCTGTGGTGGCTGGCAGGGTTGCTTAGGATTTGGACAGTTAGAGGAATGCTCCGTTGATTAAAACTGGGAGTCAGGTCTAGATTCCAGTACCTGGGCTTTTAAAAATCTATTTTAATTTATTTATTTTTATTTTTTTTAGGTCATATGACAATAAAAATCAGGCAGTATAGCCTATGGAAATCAAACAATTGGTATTTAAACAAAAAATTTAAAAGTCTAAGTCTACTCTTTAGTTTTTGATTAGTTTCTCCTGGACTTAATTATTTCTCTGGATGCATAGTGGGGTGTTATGGATGATGAGGGACAATCTGAATTACCATCCTGGTCCTTTTTCAGAAAGAAATTGCCGAGACTCTATAAATGTTGTGTAGCGGAGATTTGTCTAGGTTCAAGTAAAACATTATGAAGTTTGATTTCACAAATTCAGTGATGCCCTTTCAAATAAGTCTTGTGTACATTCTGGGGGAGGAAAAATGTTTGAGCTTCTATAACTTTGAAAAACTATTTAAAATGCATGTTTTAATGTTCCGCAAATTGACTTGAGAAGTTTTCATTGATACAGGAGCAAAAAAGAAGAAAAAAGGCATTTTTCTTTCATTCATACATCCCCATCTGCACACAGAGCTTTGATCAGTGTGCCCCACAGAATAGTCCAGGTCGTTTTCCTGAATTTCAAAAGGGAGACCGGTGGGCAGATGAGTCTTGCTCCTTCTAAGTGTCCTTACATTCTTTTGACATTTCTGTGATCCTTCATCTGTGGCGGAGGCACTTTCCCCACAAACCCCCCAGCCTGAAATCCCACGTTTACTTTATCCCTTCCTGCCAGAGCACACAACGCAGGAAGATAAAAGGCAACTCAGAGCATCCCTTGAGACCAGGCTGAGGGGACTTCCTGAAGCCACTCCCTCGTTTGGCTCCTACCCTTGCTGGCACGCCCCTTCCCTCCTTCTCCGTCTCATCTAAGGGCACTTCCTAAATCAGTCACCAGCTCGTGACTCTTCATCTCAGAGTCTGCCCCAGGAAACCTTATCCTCCTGGTAAGATGATGTTGTGGGAACTCAGGGAGAGGAGCACGTGCCAAGTCCTTACCGTGCTTGGCCACAGAACATTTGCTCAAAAATGTGAACTCTTATGGTTTGCACACCAGTGTTCTGGACACCAGGACAGTGGGGCCAAGACACGTTTGGAGCGTTAGGGATCCATTCTGTTGGGCAAGGGGCATATGAATAAAACGTAAACATTTGAATAAAGCGGAAACATTTGAATAAAACTGAAAGAGCATGTGTGAAAGTCCATCTTTCTACACCTGCGGCTTCATCCCTGGCTAACTATGCAAATGCCAGCAAAGGAGCAGGGTGCAGCATACATGGGAAAATTGGTGGAAATACTAATTTTTTTCCCTTTTTTTTTATTTTTAAAAGGTTGGTAAGTCTGTTTCTCTAAGAGGTGGAAATTTCAGATGTCTGGCTATTTACTTAACGATTACGCATTTTAAAGAAATCTTTCAGCCTCAGGTATACAAGGTGAAAGGCTATCACGGCGATGGTGGCAGCAGGGTCCAAGCACGTTAGGAGTGGGAAGCAAAGAGAGAAGCCACAGTGCTCTGAACACCTGCCATCCAATTAGGTGGTAATGAAACTAGGAGAGAGGGAACGTTTTTACATTCAAGAGAGAATATGTCTGGGACTTCTGAGCCAGTCTGAACAATGCACAGAATTTATACTGGCAGGTTACTTTCTTTTTAGATTTCATATGCAAAAGAACAAAATTAAAAAGTAACCTCTAATGCATGTGTACAAGCTCACAAGGGAAATTTTCCCTCCAGCTTTAATAAGATAGAGTTGAAAAACTACAAATTATATGTATTTGGCTGAGTGTGGAGGCTCACACCTGTAATTCTAGCCCTCAGGCAGAGGTGGGCAAAAGTGAGGCCTCTTTTCTACTATAAATATAAGAATTACCTAGGTATTGTGACAGGCGCCTGTAGTCCCAGCTACTTGGGAGGCTGAGTCAGAAGGATTGCTTGAACCCAAGAGTTTGAGGCTGCTGTGAGCTAGGCTGAGTCCATGGCACTCTGGCCTGGTCAACAGAGTAAGACTCTTCCTTAAAAAACACATTATATATATTTATGGTATATAATATGATGTTTTGGTAGCTGAATACAATGTGAATTAGATCAAGCCAGCAGATTTTTTTGAGGCAGAAAACTAGGAATCTGACTATTCAAGGGGCTATTTTTTAAAAAATAATTTTATTAAATCATAATTGTGTACATTGGTACAATCATATGGCAAAATGTGCTTTATATACAATCAGAAATATTTTGATTGTACTGTTAGAGATAGCCTTATAGCATTTTCTTCATCACTATATAAAGACATTGATATTCTACCTTTAATAAGTTTCACCAGTACCCTGCTAAGATGCACCATAAGTGTGATCCCACCAATTGTCCTCCCTCCACCTATCCTCCCCCCTCCCCTCCCGTCCCTTTCCCCTTTCCCTGTATTCTTGTGCTATAATTGGGTTTTAGCCTTCCTATGAAAGCTATAAATTAGCTTCATATTAGGGCTGAGTACATTGGATACTTTTTCTTCCATTCTTGAGATACTTTGCTAAGAAGAATATGTTCCAGCTACATCCATCTTTTCCAGTTTTATTAAAGACAGTTTGGAGAATTGGTATTACTACTTCTTTTTTTTTTTTTTTTTTTTTTTGAGACAGAGCCTCAAGCTGTCACCCTGGATAGAGTGCTGTGGCATCACAGCTCACAGCAACCTCCAATTCCTGGGCTCAAGCGAGTCTCTTGCCTCTGCCACCCAAGTAGCTGGGACTCCAGGCGTCTGCCACAATGCCCGGCCATTTTTTGGTTGCAGCCATCATTGTTGTTTGGCAGGCCCGGGCTGGATTCGAACCCACCAGCTCAGGTGTACGTGGCTGGTGCCTTAGCCGGTTGAGCCACAGGCGCTGAGCCAGGTCTTATTACTAAATGTTTGGTAGAATTGCCATTAAAACCATTTGGATCTAGAAATTTCTTTTTAAAAAAGTTTTAAACTATGAGTTTAATTTCTTTTATAGTTATAAAACTATTCAGATTACCTATTTCACTTTGTGAGAGTTTTATTTTTCTGTGGTTTCTGAGGAATTGGTTCTTTTTTTATAAGATTTGGCATTTATGTTAAGTTTTTCATATTCTCTTATTGATCTTTAAATACCTGAGAGAGAGTATTTTTTATTACTAGTATTGGCAATTTGCTTCTTCTCTTTTTGTCAGTTTTGCTATAGATTTATATACTTTATTGATATTTTCAAGTAATACTTTTGCTTTCATTAATTTTTTTCTATGTTTTTTTAAACCAGCCCCAGCCAGCTAAACAATGACAACTGCAACAAAAAAATAGCCGGGCATTGTGGCAGACACCTGTAGTCCCAGCTACTCGGGAGGCTGAGACAAGAGGATTGCTTAAGCCCAAGAGTTTGACATTGCTGTGAGCTGTGATGCCACGGCACTTTACCAAGGGCAATATAGTAAGACTCTCCAAAAAAAAAAAAAATTTTTTTTTTAATTATTTTGTTTTCAATTTCATTGATTTCTACTTTTGATTACAGTAGAACCTCTGTAAGTTGACCACCCAAAGGACTAACAAACTGGTCAACATTCGGAGGTGGTCAGGAAGTGGGGCTACAGTACTGATAATGTACCTGTGCTATATGTTTGGTCTATGAAAATTATGTCAACTATGAAGATTGTACTGCACTTTCATCCTGTTTCCATTGGGTTTATTTTGCTTTTCTTCAAATTTCTTAAGGTGGATTGAGACCATTTTTATTTTCCAATATAATGTAATAAATTTAATGATGTAAAGGTCACTGTAAGCATACTTTAATTGTATCCCAAAAATTGAACAACATATTTTCATTTAGGTCATTACCATTCAATTGAATAGTGAATTAGCCTTGTAATTTTGTGATTATTGTAATGGTATATTATACTTTTTATAATAGCTGAATTCAATATGCTAATGTTTTGTTAATTATTTATCTTTTTTTTTTTTTTTTTTTTTTTTGGTTGCAGCCATCATTGTTGTTTGGCGGGCCCAGGCTGGATTCGAACCCGCCAGCTCAGGTGTACGTAGCTGGTGCCCTAGCCCGTTGAGCTACAGGCGCCAAGCCTTGCATCTGTCTTTATGAGTGACATTTATGTATAGTTTTGGGACTTCCTTGACACACAGATAATTTAGAAGTGTGTTTGTTTAATTTCTAAGAGTTTACAAGATTCCATTTAACATCCTATTTGTAGTTTAATTCTGTTATGGTCAGAGAACATAATCTGTATTCTTTCAGACTTGTGAAAGTTTGGTTTACAACTCAGGATATGATCTGTTTCAGTAAATGTACTGTATGCATTTAACAAGAATGTGTATTCTCGTGTTGTTGAATTGTTAGGTAAATATCTGTTAGATCTGGTGGGTTGATGATGCTGTTTCTTTTATATCCTTACTAATTTTGTGTCTACTAGTTCTTTTCCTGAAGTCATTACATACAATTATGAATTTGTCTTCATTCTTGTTCTGAGTTTTTACTTCATGTTTTTTGAAACTGTTTCGATGCATACATGTTAGTATATTTTTCTTGGTGAATTAACCCCTTTATGATTGTTTAATGTCATTTTTCTTCCCCCTCTTGTTTTTGGTCTGATATTAACATAGCCAGTATGGCTTTCTTTTGATTAAAGTTTTTTCATTAAATATATTTCCCCATACTTCTACTTTTAATCTAACTATCACTGTATTTGAAATGAGTTACTTATATACTACACATAGTTGGATCATTTTTTAAAACCCTTCTGATAATCTTTGTCTTTTAATTTATATCTAGACCATTTAAGTTTAATGTAATTTTGATATGTTTGGATTTAGATTTACAAGTTTAGTAATTTATTTCATTAGTTTCTCTTATTTTCTATTACTGTTTCTTTATTCCTGCCTTCTTTTGGATTATTTGGATAATTTTTAGTATTCCTTTTAAATTTACCTATTATAGCTTTAAAAATCTTTCTTTATATAGTTTTACTGATTGCTCTAGAAATTAAAATATTCATTAAGCTTTCACCATCTATTTAAAATCAATTCTTTATTTCTTTCGTGGATTATGGAAATGTTAACCTGTTTAGGTTTCTTTATCTCCCTTTCCCTCTTCCTCTTATTGTTGGCTACATATTACATTTGCAGTTATTGAAGGTTTCTGTAGGCAATAGTTTTTCCATTCAACTATTGAACTCATTTAATTAAGGAAACAAAGAGGAGAGAGTTCTTTACTTGGATATTTACCATTTTGGTTGCTCTTTATCCTGCTGTCCCATATTTCCTTCTAAAATCATTTTGCTTCTGTGTAAAGGTGTTTTTTTTTTGTTTTTGTTGTTTTTGGTAAGCAATTCTTTTGAAGCAGGTCTCCTCATAGCAGATTTTTTTATTTTTAATTTATTTGAAAATATCCTTGTTTTATGGTCATTGTTGAAAGATATTCTCACTGAATATAGAATTCTAGGTTAATAGTTTTTGTTTTTCTTTCAGTACTTTAAAATCTTAGTTCCTTCCTTCTGGCCTTCTTGATGAGAAATCTGCAGTCATTTGAAGAAGTATTCCCCTATAGGTTATGAGTTGTTTTGCTCTGCTTTCAAGATAATTTCCTTTTTTGGGGAGGGGAGTAAAAAGTTGTGGTATTAGGCAACATTAATAAATGTTTATTCAATAAATTTCACATGTGATTCTCCTACTGTCCATCCAGGGTAGCCTTAACATCTCAAAGGCTGGAGTCACTTTAGATTTACCTTCAAGACAGCCTTTTTATTTATTTATTTATTTATTATTTTATTTTATTTTTTGAGACACAGCGTCAAGCTGTCACCCTGGGTAGAATGCCATGGCTTCACAGCTCACAGTAACCTCCAACTCCTGGGCTCAAGTGAGTCTTCTGCCTCCACCTCCCAAGTAGCTGGGACTACAGGCGCCCACCACAACACCTGGCCATCATTGTTTTTTGGTGGGCCCAGGCTGGATTCGAATCCGCCAGCTCAGGTGTATGTAGCCTTTTTACAGTAGACTGATCTGCCTGGTTCTTAGTTTGACACCTTAATGTTATCACACTCAAGAAAGTACAGATTAGTGCATTATGACAACACCCAAGGTGAAAGCAAATTAGATCTTTCATACTTTTACCAATTATCTTATAGTTCCTTCCCACAGACCTAACAAATAGTCCCGAGAATAAAGCAAAATCACAATGTTACTCTATGAGGTGTTTCCAACAAGATAAATTTCTTTGTTTCATTTTCAATCCTTAATGTTGCATGAGAGTATTTCTACGTATTTATCCATTTGAAGACAGCCTTTTGAATCTAGAGTTTTATGTCTTTTATCAGATTTGAGGGGGTTGTAGCCATTATTTCTTAAGATATTTTTAATCATTGTATTCTTCTCTGCTATTAGAAGTTCAGTGACACAACTGTTAAACCTTTTTGTTTCTGTCTCATAGCACCCTAAGGTTCATTAATTTTATTTCCATCTAATATGCTGTTAATATTAAATAATTTGTTGCTTTATCTTCAAGTTCACTTTACTCCTTTTATCATCTTCATTTGGCTATTAAGTCTGACCATTGAGTTTTAAAATTATTGTTGTATTTCCATTTCTAGAGTTCTATTGATTCTTCTCTTGTTGCTTTGGTGAGACACTCTAGTTTTACACTGGGGTTTTTTTTTTTTTTTTTTTTTTAGACAGAGCCTCAAGCTGTCACTCTGGATAGAGTACTGTGGCATCATAGCTCACAGCAACCTCTAATTGCTGGGCTCAAGCAAGTCTCTGGCCTCTGCCTCCCAAGTAGCTGGGACTACAGGCGCCCACCACAATGCCCGGCCATTTTTTGGTTGCAGCCATCATTGTTGTTTGGCGGACCCCGGCTGGATTCGAACCCGCCAGCTCAGGTGTACGTGGCTGGTGCCTTAGCCCGTTGAGCCACAGGTGCCGAGCCTTTCCACTGGTTTTAAGAGTGTTTTCAATTGCTTCTTGGAGCATTTTTATTATAATTGCTTTAACGTTTTTGTCAGAAAACTTCAACATCTGAGACAGTTGGGGATTAGTTTCTTTTACCTGGCTTTTCCATGCAAGTTGGGGATTTTTTTAAGTTCTTCATATGATGAATAATTTTGTATTGTATCCTGGACATTTTGGCTATTTTGTTAAAGAACTCTGGGTCTTGTTTAAAGAACATGAGAAATGTTCTTATTTTTTGTTGTAACAAGTAGTCAACATGTTTAGGTTTAGGCTGTAAGTTCCAACTTACCTTCTGTGGGGTATGATACCAATGTCACTTAAGTGTTCAGAGTCTTTATGGTGATGTGCTGATCTGTGACATGTATACACATATATCCCAGTGCTCATCCTAAGGCCTATGTGGTAGTCTGTTAGTTTAGTTCTCAAAGACTTTCATTTGCTAAATAGGATTAGATCCACACATGTTTAACTCAGGGTTGGGATCAGTAGTTCATCAACAACTATATGGTGTTTCCTTGCCAAGTCCAACCCTCTCTTCAATCTTTTTGGTATATTCTGGTTCTGGGGCTTCACTTTTTCCAGTCCTGCAGCCAGCAAGTTGAAACTTTAGTTAACCAAGTCTGGCATGCATTTCTTTGACTTGATCTCAGGAAGATCAAGAATTTTTTTTTTAAGTAGTGTTGACCAATATCCTACAGCTTAATCAATTGGGGAAACCTCAGAATGTTGGCTCTTTTGAAGAGTACATTGTTGCTACTAGGACCAGGGAGATTCCTAGTATGTTGGCTTGGGAGAAGGGAGGGAAAAAAACCCTAGACATTGTATTTGAGCATTACTTCTTTCTTTTTTTTTTTTTCTTTCAGCTAGAGCTGGTGGGTTTCCCTTGGAGCTCTTTGAGTTCCACTGCCCCCTTCTGAGTTGGCTGTGAGATATGGGAATATTTTTATTTATTTTTTATTTTTAGAAGTAAATGTTTTATTCCTCCAATGGTGCTCTACAAATTCAGAGAGACTTCTTTAGTAATAAACTATAGAAATGATCCCTGAGAGTATAGTCTTTGGATTTTTTTTTTTTTTTTTTAGGTAAACTCACTGTTGGTTTTTTAATAATTCAAACCCTGGTCCTCTTTCCCAATCTGTCTGCTCCTTTTTACTTTCATCATTCTCAGTTAGCTGTTCTGTGTTCTAAGATTTATAGCTGGACTAAATCTTTGAGGTGTGTTTCCCCTTTGTAAGGTATGGCTGCTGTTGTTTCTGCTTAGTTTATCTGTTTTTTTCCCCTCCCTTGGTTTTTACTTTTATGCTTGACTTCCTAAGGGTTGCTCTTGAGTTTCCATAGATTATTTAGTATACAGGGAAATATTTGTCAGAGATTTTGCTCAAACAATTAAAGATCAGTAAGGTTTCTGTTCTTTGTTGGTGAATTGGTGTGCCAAGGGGTGAATTCCAATTTGATTTCTGTCTCTATGGATTTCTTTATTTTGGATATTTCCTATAAATGGACTCATACTATATGCAGTTATTTGTGACTGCTTCTTTCACTTTGTACAAAGTTTATTCATGTTGTTGTATATATCAATATTTTATTTCTTTTAATTGCTGAATAAAATTCCATTGACTAGATTTACCACACTTTAGTCATTAGATGATCAAGATTTGGGTTGTTTTAACGTTTTGGTTAATATCCAAATGCTATTATGAACATTCATATACAAGTTTTTAAGTCTTGTCCTGTTGCATACATCTGTTCTTCTAACACAATGTATTTTCTATTGTGTAACAAAGCACCCCAAGGCCTGGCGCTTAAAACAACCAGTGAGTCTATGAGCAGGCTATTCTGGGCTATACTAAGCTTGACTGCAGTCATTTATATGTCTGTGACCAATTGATGGTTCTCCCTGACTAGATTGGGATGGCCTTGAGTGGCACAACTTTGTAGGCTAGCTCAAACATAGTCTTATAGCAAGACTGGTGAAAGAGCAAGCAAGTTCAGTTGTGCAGAAGGACAAGAAGATGTGCATATTTCCATTTTAACCCTCTGCTTGTTGTGTTTGCTGATAGTGCCTTGCAATGTATCATAAGAGCAAGGAGATAAGCCCAGGATCAGATGGAAACGGAGTTACAAAGTCGTACAGTAAAAGGTGGGCTTAGAGAAGTCATTAATTTCGGGTCCTTAATCAGTCATATGTCACACTGATTTTACTCCTGCCTTAATGCTTTCTGCATTTGTTTCCCTTGTGTTTGGACTAGTTTCCTCTGATATACCTGCATAGTAAACTTGTTTCACTTCCTTCGGGTATCTGTCATATACGTACATATCATCTTCTCAGTGAGACCCTTAAGTTTGACTGTGCTTCAAAATGAATAGCCACCCTCATCCTGCTCACCACTTCTGTTTTTTTCTATTTTTTTTAATCCTTGTGTGATATATATTCTGTTTAGTGCTTGTCTTCGTTCAAGTACAATATATTCTCCATGAGGTCAGTGACTTAGGTTTAATTACATTGTCCTCATTGCCTAGAACAGTGGTTCTCAACCTTCCTAATGCCATGACCCTTTAATACAGTTCCTCATGTTGTGGTGACCCCCAGCCATAAATTTATTTTCATTGCTACTCGAAAATAATTTTATGGTTGGGGATCACCACAGCATGAGGAACCGTATCAAAAGGTCATGGCATTAGGAAAGTTGAGAACCACTGGCCTAGAACCTGGTATTCATTTAATATTTATTGAATGAAGAAATGAATCTACATTGATCCAATTTTACTTAAATGCTAATTATCTCAAAGTTCTAACCTGCCTGTGTACTATGAAATGTATGAAGTGTTAGTTGCTCTTGGTTAGAATACCTAATGATGGAATATTTCTTCTTCTTATAGAGACCTAGGACATACAATATAAGGGTAGTTCTACTGCTTACTAACTGCTTTGGCTTAGACCAAGGGTTTTTTTACTTCCCTATTTCCTAATCTGTAAAATAAGAATGATTGTAATAGTGCCAGTCTCATTGAGGAGTTAGGAGGAGCTGAATGAATTAATATATACAGTGTATATAAACAGTACCTAGTAAGCACAGTGTAAAATTAATGCAATATGTATCCCATAATACTTTTGTCACATACTTATTATAGTATATGGTACAGGGAAAATGGAAATGAGAACTGGAGAGATCATTTATTGATGGATAAATTGCAGTATCTTTTGAAACTGACAGTATTTTTTTGGAAGCAGAAAAGCACATAACGCTAATGAAGCAGCTGGGTGATATTCTTCCATTGAGTTTGCAGTAACATATGGTCAAATACCATAAAGTACTCTCCATAAAATATTGTTCTTTATTTCAGGGTTTACTTAAAAAAAAACACATAAAACTAGTGAGCACATATTTTAACTCTTCCATCTCTTGACAGTTTTTTTTTAATTGCAGATTTATATGAGGGTACAAAACAAATAGGTTACAATGTTTGCATTTGTTAGGTAGAATCCCTGTTGTAGTTGTGTACCATACCCAGGAGGTATGCCATATACCCTTAAATTGTGCTCATTAGGTGGGAGCACACCCAATTCCCCAACCCCCCCCCGCTCTTTTTCTCCCTCCCCCTTTTTATCTTCTGTGAGCATGTACTAGTTCATCTACTTGCTTCATATTAGTATTGAGTACATTATATACTTACTTTTCCATTCTTGTGATACTTTACTAAGAAGAATGTGTTTCAACTCCATCCAAGTAAACATAAAAGATATAAAGTTTCCATCTCTTTTTATGGATGAATAGTATTCCATGGTATAGGTATACCACAGTTTATTAATACATTCCTGGGTTGATGAGCATTTAGGTTGTTTCCACATTTTGGCAATTATAAATTGAGCTGCAGTAAACAACCTAGTGCAGATGTCCTTATGATAAAAGGATTTTTTTCTTCTGGGTAGATGCCTAAGTAATGGGCTTGCAGGACCAAATGGAAGGTCTATTTTGAGTTCTTTTAGGATTTTCCATACTTCTTTCAAAGAGACTATATTAGTTTACAGTCCTACCAACAATGCAAAAGTGTTCCCTTCTCTCCACATCTGTGCCAGCATCTGCAGCTTTGAGACTTTGTGATGTGGGCCATTCTCACTGGGATTAGGTGATATCTCAGGGTGATTTTGATAAGCATTTCTCTGGTGATTAAGGACAATGAGCATTTTTTTCCTATGTTTGTTAGCTGTTTACCTTTCTTCTTCAGAGAAGTTTCTATTCATGTTTCTTGCCTAGTGATAGATGGGATTGTTTGGTCTTTTTTTGTTGATTAATTTGAGTTCTATGTAAATCCTAGTTATCAACCCTTTGTCACATTTATAACATACAAATGTCTTTTCCCATTTTGAAAGTTGTCTGTTTACTTAAATTGTTGCATCCCTAGCTGTGCATAAGTTTCTCAGCTTAATTAAGTCCCATTTGTTTATTTTTATTGTTGTTGTGATTGCCAGTGAAATACATATTCGAAGGGTCAGGAGAAAACTTCTAAATACGGATCAAAAATGTTTTCATATAGTAAACGAGAAAATATCATGAATGTTATGTCAATCAGGTTGATAAAAATATCTCAGATTGTATGTGAAGCCCGCACACTGTACCCCATGATTGAACTAATGTACACAGCTATGATTCAATAAAAAAAGTCCAAAAAAAAAAAGAATACAGAAAACTATAAGAAGAAAGTTACATAGTAAAGGTCACTTATGAAAAAACATTAACCTTTGGTGTGGGTGGGGGTGTGCACCAAAGGCCTCAGGAGGGAAGGAGGGAAAGGAACACCCTGATTTCACTTTCTTCCCTCCTCCAGCTTCTTTTGAGGGCAACTGAGGCTTAGGGAGGCTACTTTACTCACTCAACGATAGGACTATACGATTTGAACCTTCTTCAATTCAGCAAGGACCACCACGTATCACTTAATTATGCAGAACACTGCTGTGGAAGATACAAAGCTAAATAAGATATACTGTCTGATCTTTGGATTCACCTTTGAATTGACCATGACATCTTACCGGTTCCCTCACTGCTGATGAGTGGAATAAAATCTTCAACACATGTTCATTTTAGATCCATTGAGTCACGATTTTACCTTTTCTTGAAAATTGTCCTTTAACAGAACAAGTACAAAACACCTGAAGTATAGTCTTGGCTTTCTTGAGAAGGAGAGCATATTAAAGAGAGTTTCACTGTGTCCCTGGAAAAGTATGTGTTAGAAACTTAATCTCAATGCAATAGTGTTGGGAGGTGGGGCCTCATGAGAAGTGTTTAGGTCATGTCAGGGCTCCACCTCCATAAATGGATTAATACTGATTATAATAAGGGTTTGAGGCCCTTCCAACTTCCATCATAGGATCATGAAGGAAGAAGGCCCTAGCCAGATGGCAATTTCTCAGCCTTGGATTTCCCAGCCTGCAGAACTGTAGGAAATAAATTTCTGTTCATTCTAAATTACCCAATCTCAGGTGTTTTTGTTACAGTAGCACAGAACTGACTAAGCCAGAGAGAGTATTAAGCCAGACAAGGGCCAGGGTCTTATAATTCATGGTGACATTATGCTTTATGCTCTGTATGATGATTCTTGGGCATAGGGTGGATGAAAATCAAGGTAGATCTTGAAATAACCTCCATGTTTTGAAGGTTCTTCTGAATTGTTAGAAATAAGAATATTGGATTAGATTATTGGGATAAGATTAGAATATATTGGAGCAAAATATCAGTCAGAGAGATCAATTATGAGATACTCCAAGTGGTCCAGGAAAGAGAGATGTATACATTGTAGGATGTTAAGCAACATCCTGAGTTCTAACCATGAGATGCCAGTAGCACCTCCCCCAAAGGTTGTGACAGCCAAAAATGTCTCCATACATTATTAGATGTCACTTGGGGGGGAGCATATTTACTCTCTGTTGAGAATCATTGCTCTAAACAGTGTCTAGTTTTCCACTGTAGCTCATTTTCTTCTACTCTTTCTCTATCTAGACTGTTCCTCTTCCATATCATTTCTTGACTCTGTACATCACTTTGTCTTTGCTCACATGTTATATCTTCCTCACCACCACATCTGAAGTAGAACCTAACACTCAATGGTCCTCTGCTTTATTCTTCTGCTCAGCACATTTCTTTCTCTTAAGCATTTTTGTTTATTGCCTGGCTACTCCCATCCAGAATGTAAGTTTACTCAGGACAAAAACTTGTAGAATTAATGAATCAATCATTAAATGAACTGATAGAACTAAGACAAACTTACCCCTCAAATAAATAAAATATATAAAAACATGTCACCAACAGATGGATTTTTTTCTTTTTCTGCTGAAATAAAATAGCCACTTGAAACACGCATAAGGAGTGAGCTTCCACGGTGTCAGTTCTTTTGAGTTAGGCCTTCATTTCCTTTCATGTGACTTGTGAAGATTGTTGAAGCAAAATGCCTTAAATGAATTAATCTGAGCACAAGCCGAAGTTTATTACTCATTAGTGAGGAAGCTAACAGATGGAGAATGCCAGTTTGAAAAAACAGCTTAGATGGCATAGTCATATGTACTAAATGAGGGGCTGATTCTGCATACAGCTCAGTTGCTAAGTGATGGTGCTGGTTTATTTCACAAGGTGCTCATCTTATCATATCCCCAACCTGGCTATTTCTTTACCAGGTGGTATGGGTTAATATTTAGTGCATAGGGTCGTCACAGCCATTTTCCCATAATTGCTAGACACGAGCCATTAATCAGAAATAATAGGTAATGTGCATTACTTACATATTGCGATATAAACAATAAGCCAACTCTCTGTAGCTATCATTTAAATGTAACAAGTAGGAAGGTTTTATCCTCTGACAAAGGGGAAATTAACACAATGGCACCAAATGTTGTCAAGCAAAAGTCAACCAATGTAGACATAGGTCCTGTTTTTCCTCCAAACAGCTATTATCAGATTTTTTCCTGCAACCAACACATTGAACACCCAGTTTACTTAAATATGTTTGGGGAAAAACCTTTTATCTTAGGATTCATTACGTTTTCCAACCACACATCTCTCTAAACTACTGCGACACCTGTTCATACGGCACACTGGGATCTAATCAGCTTTTATTCTGGTGTAATTGATAATCTATGTTACTAAATTTGTTTCTGCTTTGGCTCATTAGCCTAGGACAATTGAAGTTGATGGTTACAGTGGCAATCTTAGGTCACTAATGCTGTCTCCTCTTTTTACTGACTCAAGGAAGGTTAGTTTCCCTCTGTGTGAACCTCACCTTTAAAATGGGGTAACAATAGAACTGGATTGCAACCACTGTGAAAATGGTAACTCTAAATAGTAAGAGTTCAATCTAGGGTGGCGCCTGTGGCTCAGTGAGTAGGGTGCCAGCCCCCTATACCGGAGGTGGTGGGTTCAAACCCAACCCAGGCCAAAAAAAAAAAAAAAAAAGCTCAACCTCATTCTTTTTTTTTTAACCTAATTCTTAAAGGTGATCATCCTGATAATCCACACTATGGCTAAATTAATTTTAAAATTATCACCAAAAGATAAGTTTAATAAATTTTTTTCAAGGACTTAACTCCTCTGAGAATCTAGTATTAGAACCTCAGCTGTCTAAAAACTCCAACTTGACAAGTACTACTCTTTTCCAAAATGCCATGCCATAGATGTAGTGCTGACAAACATGAAAATGAAAATGCTATAATTACAACATTTCTTTAATGCAAAGGTAGAGCAAGAAATTTACCAGCATGTTCCCGAGACGTCTTTAACAGGCAGAACCACTGTCTCTGACTTGTACTGCTCAGATATTCTGTGTACATGTCCCACGTGCCGCAGCTGGTAAAGCAGCACTTACGCGCTGCTCACAGTCCCACTGCATTAGCAATGCCCATTCTCCCAGAACATGCCATAGACCTCAGCAAGATTGCTCCCCAAAGACGTTCCCTGTGGCTATCAGTCTTATCTTGAAGAACACAGAGCATTAATTTGCCCGACATGGGAGCCCAAGGGCCTAAGGCTACTGTGAACAGCAGCTGCCACCATCTGAGTTAGAGTTGGGTCTGATCCTAACCTCTACCTGGCATTTTTTGGCCCCTCATCATCCCTCCTGCCATAATACCTACTGCCTGCCTCCGCATCAGGGTGGCTTTCCACAATCAGCAGGCCCTGAATGAATCGTCTTTGGTCCCGTCTCCTAGCCTCCTAGTCTCAGATGACACCAGCTGAATCCCCAAAATGTCAATCACTAGCATCTTCCGGATTCGCTCATACTCAGAGTATTTGTATTTCACTTTAGAAATGATTCTTCCTGGGCATCAGATTTATCTAACTATTAAAAATGCAGATGTGCCTCTACCACATGCTTGTTGAGAAAATGAAATGTGGTTAAAAATAATAAAATAAACAATAAGAGGAAAACACACCAGATGACCATGTGACACAAACTGAAGCATATGATGAACTCAGATCTTTACACCCGAGGACCACAGACTAGAAGAATGAACTTAAAGAATGTTTAACTAGAAATCTCTAAACCAGTGGTTCTCAAACTTGAGTATCCGTATGTCTTACAGGACTTGTTAAAATACAGATTAGCCATCAGGCCCCATCCCAAAGTTTCTGATCCCACAGGTCTAGGGTGAGGCTTGAGGTTTGGCATTTGTCATATGCTCCAGGGACTGCTGAAGGAGGTGTCCATCCAGGGACCATCCTTAGAGAAGTCCTGGTTTACATCAGTGATTCTCCTTCCTGGATTTTTATAGCATCAGAATCATTTGTGAGTTTGATTGTCAGTGATGCCTAAGTTCCCCTCCCTAGAGTCATTTAAGCAGCCTGGGGTGCAGCCTGGGCATCAGGATTACGACAGGCGGAGACAATCTATTACGCATCAGGGATAGAGAACCACTGCTCTCAACTAATTAGTTGATCTTATAATTATACCAAACTACTTTGAGGCCAAGCCTGCCTTTCCTGTGCACTCACTACACCCACTCCTTAAAATCTTCTGGTGCCTTAGGGCAGTGGACTGAATGATAGACCATCCTAGACCAAAGGGAAAACAAGCAGGTGGGCGTACATGTGACACCTAGTCACAGCTCAAAATGAGACCAAGTAAATTTTAAGTCCTAGATATAGATTTTTCCACTCTAGATACATGTTGAAATCGCCTGAGAGATTTTTAAGAAAGACTGCTGTGCAACCCACTCCCAGGGCTATGGTTCTCAATCTTGGCCACCTACTGGAAGCCCCTGGAACCAAACACAGAGATTCTGATACAACTTCTCTGCATATGGCCTGGGTATAGGAATTTGTAACCCCCCCCCCCAGGAAATTCTAATGTGCAGCCAAGGCCGAGAAAGGCTAGTCCAAGAAAACACTTCAGAATGGCTTCACAACCCACCCATCCCCATACCCATGATCTCCAAACTCCCTGGGGTTTCTACTGTACAGGTAGGGCTGAAAACTATTGCTTTAAGTAGAAAACAAATAAATGAAAAACAGGCAACAAAACAGTAGTTACAGTAATAGTGGTATTTTTTTAAGTATATATTTATATAGGAGAAATAAGAATGAAATGATACATCCCAAAATCTTAACAGAATTATTTTTGAGAGATGGGATTATAAGTCATTTTCTATTTATGCTTTTCCTGATTTTTCAAAAATTTCCACAATGATGATTCCTAAACTCAGTAAGCAAAGAAATCCCAGAAAATTTGCTTTGTATTCAAAACTAGAATATCACAGTAGAAAAATATGGGGCCCTATTTTGCCCAAAGTAATGAATGTCTAAGCCTACAATTTCAACAATACATCAAGCTAAACCCTATAAACCAGCTTATTGTTTGCGGCTGGTTCATTTGCCATTTTTGTCCTGATTAGACCCCAAGCTATTGCTAAGTTGGTTGTGTCTTCCTTCTGCAGTGATTCTTTAAAAAATATTACTTGAAGGCATCCTTAGCCACTTACTGTTAAAGGACTTTGTGACATGACAGAAATGTGCACTTCCTGCAAAGATAGACATTTGCCTCTGAAATCCAAGCAGAAGTCACTTCCCAGAAGAGCCCAGCTAATGCAGGGATTTCACAAATGACATTTCCTTTATGTCAATACAACCTCCAGCCTCCTTTACTGAAAGATAATCTAAGCTCCAAGCTGAAAGTGGGCAGTACTGTGAGACTGACTTCAATAAGGATTTCTTTATAGTTTAACACTAAAGGATTTTGACAGGCTAGATTGAAATCATAGCATTTTTCTCTCTCATAGTTAAAAAACTACTCCTTAGGGCTCAAAAATATATTTATATACTCTAGAGCAGCGGTTCTCAACCTTCCTAATGCCACGACCCTTTAACATAGCTCCTGTGGGTCGCGACCCACAAGTTGAGAACCGCTGCTCTAGAGAGTGTAATATTTTGAGTACTTGATGGTTCTAGGTAAGTGGGAGATTAATTTAATTAACACCGTAAAGTTTTTTCTGCTCTACTGAAATAGAAAGTATCCTCTTTTATCAAAAGAAATTGGTCAAGGACAGGTGTAAACCTTCCATTTTGTACTTAAGCCGCTTTTAAAAGGAGTTAAATTGGTTTGCTCTTACCGCAGGGATCTAAAACTCCCAAATGGGGCGGCGCCTGTGGCTCAGTGAGTAGGCCCCAGCCAAACTGCAACAAAAAATAGCCAGGGGTTGTGGTGGGCACCTCTAGTCCCAGCTACTCGGGAGACTGAAGCAAGAAAATCGCATAAGTCCAAGAGCTGGAGGTTGCTGTGAGCTGGGACGCCACAGTACTCTACCGAGGGCAATAAAGTGGGACTCTGTCTCTAAGAAAATAAAATAAATAAATAATTAAAACTCCCAAATGTTGGGGAGCTTCTAACAAGGTAGTTTTTTTGTTGTTTTGCTTCTTAATATACAACACAAAAATACCTACATAAAGTGAGGCCATTTGAAAAGTATTCGTTGGAATTTAATTCAATTGCAGGGATCACTAAGATACCACTTTCAAGGAACTTACAAATGATAGGGTAAATGCACATGTTTACACATCTCTATAGATGCAAATCATTAAATTAGAAACCCAAACAGGCCACCATCCGCAAAGACAATGCTATGTAAGCAGAAAAAAATGAATAAAATAATGTAAGCCAGAGAGAAGTGCCGAGCTGTGTAGACACGGCCAGCAGCTAAGCCTAAAGGAAAGATTGGATTTCAGCAGTCACAAAAGGGCAGGAAGTCCTCCCAGTTAGGCTGACCGTGGGAAGCAGTGGTTTCTGGGTAGATAGGCTCATGGCATGTTCAGACAGCAGCGAGTAGTTGGATGGAGCTGGTTATGTAGAGTTTGGGGGGATTGGGGCAGCTTGTGGTAGTCTTCAGGAGTGATGTGGGAAGTTGGAGGGTTAATTTGGGGCAATGGGGAGCTACCAAGGGCTTCTGAGCGTGGAGAGAACGTGGCACAATTCCGTTGCAGGAGGTTTGTCTGAGGAGGAGGAAGGAGGCAGGGAGACCCGGTAGGAAGCTGCCAGAGCACATGGGGTGAAGGGATGAGGCCCTGGGCCTGGGCAGAGCAACAGAGGTGCAAAGAGTGGCAGGCGGAAACAACTGCAGGAGGAAGACGCCCTTCTACGCCTGCGGGTTGAGCAGACGGATGAGGGGCAAGGCCGAGAAGAGGCAGGTACCATGGCTTGGGTTTTGTGCCTGGGCATCTGGGGGGATAGAGCCACTGGTAGGAAGAGGAGAAAGAAGCAGTTTGGGAACAGGAAAATAAAGCAGCTGAGCTCCGTTAGGGACAAGCTCTTAACAATGTTGACGGAACCTGAGCCCTGTGATTCCGGGACACAGCACCTATTAAAAAAATGTCCCCTCATTTGTGTTCCAGGAACTGGCTTACTGGGAAGAACTATTGCTCCCCATATGACTTAGATAAGGTTCACATGGCACCCCCTTTTTACCTAGCCAGACAAGGCCAGACACAGACCCTCCAAGCTCCCATTCTTTGCCTCATAAATGATCGGATGAACTGCTTGTTGCACTGATGAATGGAAACAGGATGTCGGCTAAGCAAGCTTGGGTTAGCTCCTCTTTCACGGGATCCTGAAACACCCTCTCACCTTGAGTTTGAGCCAGCAGCCCCTCCTGAGAACAGGTTAGCCTCAGGGTCAAACTTTCATCTATGTCTGACCATGCCGCTCCTGTTCATCCCACGGCCTCGTACCTGGTTCTCTCTAGCCTTGTTTATTCCTCCCTGGAAAAGCAAAACCCTTTGTGCCTGACTTTTGAGACACCTGCCGACTTTATGGCCGGGGTGTCCTCCTTATTGCAATAGTCCCTTTCCTTCCTTGAAATGATCCTTTCGAATAAGTCTCTCCTTACTAAGCCTGGGTTTGTTTTTAATTTGACACTATTAATTTGTAACCTCAGGCTGCTGGCCTCTCGCCTGTCCTTTGTATCAGCTTCGTCTGCTTGTAGTTCCACTTCAGGGATCTACTTGGCCACCAAGGTGCTACCAATGAGGAGACAATTGTGCTTTTCCTCTGGATTCTTCCTTTTCCTAGTTCTTCTCCCAGGCAGCTCCAATTTCTGAGAAGCCAACACTTTCTCAGTGTTGTCCACCGTGTCATACCCTTGTAGTTGAATTCACTCACTCAACCTATTAGGCCAAATTCAAGGTCGTATGCATAGGCTACCTATGGTACACGAATCTATGGATATCTGCCCAACAGAAATAGAATTCAAACCTCAAATGCAACCCAATATATAATTTTAAATTTCTTGATAGCCACATTAAAAAAGGAAATATAAACAGGTGAGAATAATAATACATTTTGTTAAACCAAATATGTCCAGAACATTATCAATATAAAATAAATTTTTAAATCTTAAGATTGTTTACATTCCTAAGGGTGCATATTTTACACATACAGCTCATCTCAGTGTGGAATAGTGATTTTCTACGGGACAGCACAGCTATAGATTTTGATGTGTGATGTGCATCTATATTGATCAGTGTCTAACCAAGAAGTAGAAACTACCTGAGTACTTCAACAGAGGGATTTTAATGCAGGGAATTTGTTATGCAGCTGGTGGAAGAACAGAGAAGCCAAACATATAATGGTGGGGCAACCCACGGATTAACAATGGCAGAAGACCACCCACAGCTGCAGGCAGAGAGGAAGGAGGGGGCTTATGAGAGAGCTCAGGAGGTGGACTCGACCGGTGGAAGATGAAACTTCAGTAGATTTTTCCTGAAGAATCCGCCACAGTGCATGAGGCATGATTGTTGCCCCAGAAGTAAGGCAGGGAGGAACGGGAGGAACACTCTGGCTTCTCCCTTTAGTCCTTCAACCTTCCTTCAGCGCCTCCTGTCGACCGAAACCCAGCTTGAAAAGCTGCTGCCCTGTGAGCCTGGGAAACAGCCTGCGGAGGTCAGGGCCTTTCAGAGCAGAGAGGAAAGAGGCTGAGGAATGGGTCTGAGGTCCCGCCACGGAGCAGCACCAACTTTTATTGCTTGCATCTCCTTGCTGGTTATTTTACAGACAGATAAGGGAAGTTCCCCAGGAAATGTTAACTGGTACTAAAATTTAATTGCCAGAAAGTAGCTAGATGGCTTATATTGTGTCAAGTCTGCCTCTCTTTGCCTCAGTTTCTCCATCTATTAAATAATAACAATACTTTCACCATCGGGATTCTTTTTAGGACTAAATAGAATCTGACCCAGATGTGAAAGCAGTCAACAATGGTCATGGTTATTCTTATAAATTAGCAAGTAAAGGGATTCTAGGCGCCCTGGATACAAGCAGGGACCACACAGTGACTGCAGGGGTGGGCAGCAAAGACTAGCAGGATGGAGGGTGGCGAAAATTAGGCAGAAAGTCAGAGTCCCAACCAAGTGGGCCAGGTCGGAATCAGTTTCCAGCTCTATTTTTCATAAGGAAGGTATGTTTCACTACCCAGTTAAGGCAGAGACTTTGAATAAGCCATTCAACCTCTCTGTATTTGAAATGCTGATGCCTCCTTCCTAATCAATGATATAACCTGCTTGTGATGTTAAGACAAATCCATCTATTTCCATGTCCTTGCAACGCTGGCACATTCTACAGATGAATCACATCATCTTTGATTCTACCCTGAAGACAAAGAAGAATGCTTTCAAAGACCAAGCGCAGCCCAGACATGTTATCAATTTGCCTTCATCTTTCTTCCTCATAGGTGTCCTCTGATCAAGAGACACCGTGTTGATATCAGCACTGAGACCGTGAGGAAAAGAAACCTTAAATACAAAATGTCTTATGCTGGCTTTCTTCTTGTTAATGTCATTTGCTGAGCAAGTGCTCTTAAGAGAAGCAGAAACGCAGGGAGCAGGATGGGTGGGAGGAGAGAGCTAAGCAAAGGTGCAGTCTTGGCTGGAGATTAACTTTGGCCTGATTTTGTGAGGACCCCTGAAACATGAATTGTGCCACTGAGTTGTTTCTATGTTGAGGTAAGAGGGCTGAAGGCGACCATTTGTGCCACATGAGTCATTCATTGGCCTCTGAACATTCCTAGGGGGTGAGCACAACTTCCTTGGTAAGATAACCATTCTTTGGAGGACAGTGCTCAGGAAAAGAAAGCATGTTGGACAGGTAAACTACCAACACCCACAGCTATTGGGGATGGGGTGCAATCCCATAGCTAGATGAAAAAGACCTGGGTGAGGCACCAACAGTATCCATCCCTCAAAACATTGGCAAATGTGATACTTTTCTCCAATTTTGTTGGACTTGGGAATCCAAATAATCCTTTGGTTTCACCCTCCCCTTTCCTTGTCACTTAAAAAAAAGAAAAACACCCTGACGTCATCATTTAATTTTTATTCCATGAAGTAAGAAGGAAAGCTCTGTATTAATAAACTGTTTAATAATTCAATATTGAAAATAGCAAGAAGACAGATTCTGGGTTAAAATTCACATTTGATGGGAATTTTCTCAGCCATGTGCTTTATCTCTTTTGGTTCAGAGTTCTTCATTGTCAACTAAATTTTAACAATGCAGAAATCATATTATTTGGTCTCGATCCTACAAGTGGTATTTCTGTGTATTTGGGTCAGAATTTTCCCTTGAAAATTTTTGCAATGAGGGAAAAGAGTCGGGTCAGCTATACAGACATAATATACAGAAACAGTAATCGTAAGCTTCTCATTTGAGCTCCAGTTCTCCACCACACACAGGCTGTGAGCTGTATGCCATCAAGCACATATAATAGGTACAGATACAATCCCAGGGCAGCAAGGATAAGGGGGAAAAGAAAGTGAAATAGGAAACTAGAAAAGGCAAGAGGAGGGAGATGTTAGCAGGGTGTGCTGCAGGTGGCACAGGAGCCAATTGGGTGCATCTCTTTCCAATTCCACGAGGGACATCACATCAGTTGCTCAAAATTAGCCCTAGTGGAAGGGTTTATGCCATGGAAATTAGCAAATGCTATCAATCAGGGCTATTTTTGCCTAGAGAGTGTGTTTTTAAACACTTACCAGTACAGCAGTGGGTATTACCAAGCTGGCCACAGCTTCATAAGAAAAAGCAGCTGGTGTGTTTGATGGGAAGATTTCATGGAGCAGTTTACTGGTGGAGAAGAAGGGAGAAAAAATTATGTGTCGGCTTCCCCAAAACAACTGTCCCACAGTGCATGAACTCCCCCACCTTCATACCCTGAAGGGCAGCCCCTTAGCTGAGTGCCGGAGTTGTGAAATTGGTCAGAGTTTGTCAGTCGTGTTTGTTTAAACTCTGAAGCTCTTCGGCGAGTGTGCTGTAAGCCTAGTTCAGAGTCCTGCCCTTCCTGTGAGTGAGACTGAGTGGTATTGGGAGATGCCACCAACAGCGGGGCGCCTCTCCATGAAGCCCTTAACAAAGAACCAGCAAGGCAGAAGGGACTTGAGAGAATGTGAGAAGGTAAATGAGTTGGGTAGGCTAGAACACTTTCGCCATGGAATATATATATATTTTTTTCTGTTAGATCATTTTTATTTTATAGGGAATCAAATGTTCATGTCTTAAATATCGGTCAACACTAGGTACCACAATATTGAGGTCATATAAAGCATAAATAGTCCAAGTAATGACATTGAACTATATTGTGGAGTTAACAATGATATTATTATGTCTGTTTTTATTAAATCATAGCTATGTACATCAATGCATTTATGGGGTACAATGTGCTGGTTTTATATACGATTTGAAATACTTACAATAAACTGATTAACATAGCCTTCACCGCACTTTCTTAATTATTGTGTTAAGACGTTTATACAAGAACCTCTGCCAAACTTCTTGCTCTCTTCAAACAATGCAAAAACAGATTATTGAAATTCTGTTCAGTCAGAGACAAAGCAGCAGCAGGGGTTCTAACTGTTGAGCGACCTTGTGCCAACTGGATACATCATACACCACGTCTGACTGTCCATCTATCTTTTCTTTGACACACGCTTGATGGTGCTTACATTTTAACATTAGCATATCCTAATTAATTGTCAAATACCAACCATTATAATTCAAGGAAGGCCAAACATTGCAGAGAATTACTTATTCATCTGGAAAGGTCAGCCCAATTATAGTAGATAAAGGCTTGGACTGTCTTCTGTCCATAGTTAACGGCAGGTATCTGCCATTCCACGCAGTCAATGAAAACACGCTAACTCGTCTCTGTGCCAGACATGTAAAAATGCGAAGAAAATGAGTTCAAGTCTTTGCCCTTGAGGAATTCATGGTTCAATATGGGGGAGAAAGACATGTAAATAAATCAACTTAATGCAGCGAGATAAGGAGAAGGCATATGCTAATTTGATGCCGTGTTTTCTCAAGTGAGATGGCAAAGCAATGCTTAATTTCGTATACAGAATATAGAACTTATTCTGCAGGAAGGTATTATGAATCCTTAGCAGTTTGGAAAATGGTCTTCTCATCCTTTTTATTTCTTTTTTTAGACAGAGTATCAATCACTCTGTTGCCCAGGCTAGGGGGCCATAGTGTCAGCCTAGCTCACAAAAACTCCCATTCTCTGAGGCTCAAGCCATCCTCCTGCCTCAGCCTCCTAAGTAGCTGGGATTACAGGTGCCCACCACAATGCCTGGCTAGTTTTTTTTTTTCTATTTTTAGTACAGACGGGGTCTCACTATTGCTCAGGCTGGTCCCAAACTTCTGAGCTCAAGGGATCCACCCAGCTTGGCCTCCCAGAGTGCTAGGATTACAGGCATGAGAAACTGCATCTGGCCTGATCTTCTCAAGCATTGCTTGTAACACCTGTCCCGCATAGTGAAACACTGGGTTCGGGGGCTGAAGTCCACCCCAAAGCAGACCACATTTCAGACACTCTGACTGCATGAACAAGAACCACTTACTTTGTGCCCTTAGCGAGCTCTCCGCATGTATGCATTCAGTCCCTCACAGGACCCCTACTACTATTAATAATAGGCACTATTATCATTCTTATTTTACAGATGAGGAAACTAAGGCTTAAAGTGGTTGTGAAATACAACATTTACATATTATAGTAAGTGGCATAATGAACACCGGTCCGAGATCATGTTATCTGATGTCCCTGTGGTCTGTGGATCAGCTGCCTATTCATAAAGTATTACTGACCTGTGATGAGATGGGAGCTTGCACCAGAATGTAAAACAACTATGTCATTAAGCGTGTTGTTTGTAATTCATCTAACTTTTCTTGGTATGGAGATTTTCTCACTAAAGCACGCAGTGCATTGATTCACATTCCAGTGCGAGCTTCTTGTCATGAATCAGCACTACACTAAGACTCCTAGAAGCATAGTACCTTAGACAACTGTCAAGCCCTTCTTTCACATCTCTGGGAGAAGAGTAGTAAAATGCACTTAGTTGGTTTTGAGACAGAAGTAACTGGGAGGCCCCCAGCTCCTACTGTAGGGATTCTGTTCCAAAATTTCCAAATCTGCTGCTCTGGTTGAATATGCTTCTTCCTGCCTCCCAAAGAAACATACAGTTTAGAGGGAATTGCCAGCCTTAAAATTGGCCAGGGACTTTTTTGTAATGGTGTTATTGGCCAAGCTCTTTAGCACTTTGTGACTACTTTACACCTATGACACATCCTTTTGGTCACTTCAGTGCCCAAAACAACAGAAGTGATGTGCACAAGCTCTCCCTTTCTGTGGGCACTTGCCAGCATCCATTCCTGTACTCAAGGACTTCACTAATTATTTCTTTTCCTCATATGATTTTCTGTCTTCATTTAATAAGACATTTCTAAACATGTGCCTACTTCATAATCCAGCAATTCCAAGGGAAATGAGTGTAAGTGCTCAGAAATGATATAGGTATAAGAATGTCTATAGCAACTTGATCTATAAGAGCCCTAAATGGAAACAGCTCTATTGCCCATCAATAGGAGAATGGACAAATAAGTTGCGGTATATGGTATATTTAAACACATTCATCCTTTGGATTACTATACAGCAATTATAAAGAAAAAAGTACGAGTACATACACAACATGATGACTTTAAGATGGAATGATGAGCACAAGTAGCCATCTAGGCACAGAGCACGTATTGTATGATTTTGCTTACATGGAGTTAAAGAACAGACAAAGTGATCGATGGTGATGGAATTCAGAATAGTGGTTACTTTTGAGGCATTGGGGGTGGGTACAGATGGGTAAGTGGCACAGAGGAACCTTTTGGAGGCCTGGAAATGTTTCATATTTGGATCTAGAAACTTGAATGAAAAGGAATCTTTTTCAAACAGTACCCAAGAGAGGGGAAATATTTAAAGAATTTGGGGGTTCGGTTAAATTCAAAATGTACACATCTATTGGCCCAGCAATTCACTTCTAGCAATTTCTCCAAAAGAAATAACCATGGATATGCACAAAGACTTAGCATCAACATATTTGTAGAGCCCTTTTTTGCAGTTGGAAGCAATCAAAACAAATTAAATTTTCCGCAATAGAGATTTGGTTACGGAAATTATAAGACAGTCATATAATGAACTACTAGGTAGAAATAAACGTTGAGGTTATAGAGAATATTCACTGTCATGAAAAATGTTAACAATACTGTGTTAAGTGAAAAGTGGTTGGTTGCAAAGAAGCATGTAAAATTTCAATCTGTTTTTATTTTAAAAGTCTGTATGTACTCATTCATTAATATATATAAGATACAAAATGCATGTTATGAACATATATTTATATTGTACTTAAAACACTCACAGTTGATCTACCTACATGCTAAACTCAGGGGTTATATCATGAATAACAGTTTACTTTCATCTTTGGACTTTTTAGAATTTTTCACATATTTTCAACAGTGAACATTTGTTACTCATGTCATCAGAAAAACACTAAAAACAAAGTCTATAGGCTTTGTGCCTATTAAGTAAAGTCCATAGGTTTCCATCAATATGAAAATGTAAATGAGGTTATTAGGCAAAAACAAATTGTATCATTGTTTGTGACAACATGTAAATCCACCAGCCAAATTTCAATGGGTGAATTAAGCCACTCTGAAACCAATGATTACACCCTGAATGATCTCACAGTAGAAAGTCTTCACCAGCTGTGAATAGTAATAAATATGTAGCCTGGCGGCAATAATTCTCCATTATAGGAACTTTAAACTGAACCAAATACTTAGTTGAAAAACGTCCATGATTCTGCAGTTGCCACCCCTTATGGAACTTCTTGATGGAGATAAAATAAGGGGCAAGGGTAGGGAGGGGAAAAGGGAGGTTGGGGCGGAGGGAGGGTAATTGGTTCGGCCACACCTACGGTGCATCTTAGAAGGGTACAGGCGAACCTTGCTAAATGCAGAATATAAATGTCTTCATATAATAACAGAGAAATTGCCAGGAAGGCTATGTTAATCAGTTTGATGAAAATAGTTCAGATTGTATATGAAACCAGCACATTGTACCC